>JARJEI010000014.1:7065232-7175232 GCA_029955415.1 Lottia scabra | reverse complement strand
TAATAGCAGTATGGATTGTTTAATGATGATGTACACAATTTTCTCTTTTCAACGATATGTGACATGAGTAGTTTAAAACAAAATCAATTAAAGTGAAAATAGGCATAAGATACCCCTTTCTGAGAAAAAAAAAAGAAACAGAGAGGATTAAAGTGATTGACAGGCGTTATAACTGGTTATATAATATAGCAATAAAACTACCCACATGAACTTTTGACATGCAGGTGTTAAGTATTTCAGGTCATAAACAATCTTATTATGTAATCTTTTAACACTCTAAAAAACAAAATTTTTATTCATCTTTTTTGCAAATTTTTCACTCACATTAATTTAACATACAGTCATTAAGAGCAGTGCATTTTTGATACATTAACCTGTTCGAATTTTTTCTGTACTATTGACTGAACTCATTCTACACACCAATTAATTGATTAACCTTTAGCATGCGTTTTATTACATACATGAGTAATACTATGACAGCCAATCATTGAATACAAGCCTATGTAATAATTGAATCCATATTCAACGGTCATTGAATACGGTCGGAACTATTTTTTCTACTGACTCGCAAATGACGCCATCTTGTTGTTTTTTTTTTTATCTCACTTCGAATATTCCCAGTTGCATTACAAGTTTCAATTTAAACAAATGATGATGAATTAAAATAAATTCTTAATTTAAAACATGTCCAAACAAAAATAGTCTACAAAACCCATAAAGAACACCGTAATTAATGTTTTTGAAAGCAAAATAGCCTTGATTACGTGCAGGCCCGTAGCCTGCCAGGTACTTTTAGGGGGGCAAACGTCCAATCAAGGGGGGCAGTTTAGGTATCCACCCAACCCCCCCCCCTTTCTTTCGTGGAAAACTTTGTGTTTTTGCAATGCAATCTTACGCCATTACGCTAGTGCCCTCTGTAGAGTTATTTCAATATTTATTGGTGGAAAAGGAAGCCTGAAAATGAGATTTTCTGAAGTTTTGGGGTCCGCTAGAAAATTTAGAGAATTTGACTAGTTGAATCGCGATTACCTGACATTTCGTGAAGATTCCTGATATTTTCAAGCGAATTTAAGGTTCAAGATTAATCCTATATGGTCAAAGGGATCTTGTCTAAAGCAAAATTAAGATTTAGACGCGAATTACAGACAGTTTCCCCTGGTATGAGGTATGCCAGCTAGGGCTGGGTATAATAATCTAAATAATCGATTATCAACGCTACAAATTATTTATTTCGATTATCGATTATCAAATTTCATTATCGATTGAAATTCATAGTCAAATTTTCTTTTAATAGTATTGTCTTCACTTCACGCTTATAATAGTCACGACCAATTTTATCATGATAATCATCATACAAAACTGCCGAGACTTTTCTGAAGTCTGGGGATCTCTTCTAGAAAATTTGGAGAATTTGACTCCCCGAAACGCGATTTTCTGACATTTCCTGATGAATTTAAGGTTTACTGTGAGACCAACACATATCAAAATCGAGAAATAGAAGCGAAAATTCCTTATTTGTCTCAGCGAATTAAAGGTTAAGATAATTTCTATAGGGTCAAAGGGATCTTGTCTACAGTAAAATGAGATTTAGACGCGAATTCCAGACATTTTCCGGTGAATTTAGGGTCTGAGGTATGTCACTTAGAAAATTATGATAATTACACACTTTTTGTTTTGCTGCAGATAACGCCTATTGGGAGCCAGGAAACACAATTTTCTGAAGTCTGGGGATTTCTTCTAGAAAATTTAGAGAATTTGACTCTCAGAAACACGATTTCCTAATGAATTTAAGGTTTAATAGACTGCAGGACGAACACAGGAAAATTTTGAGAATTAGATACCTGGAAACGCTTAATTTCTTAACATTTCCTGCTACAAAGACTCTCCCTGAATCAGTAAAATGAATTAATGTAGTTTAAAAAAAATATCACTTAAGATTTTTTTAGGGGGGGCAAGATTTATATTAGGGGGGGCAAAGCCCCCCCAAGCCCCCCCTTGGCTACGGGCCTGGTTACGTGTTCAATTAATCTAGCCTATTTATAGCCGGAGTCTAATAATAATTTTGGAAATCCCCTGTTTAGGCTAATAGTCTCTATCACCTAGGCGTAAGACTACTTCTCTCAAAACCTTATGCACAGTTTTTGTTGTACGTTTTTTAGTGTACATGAAAAACCTACACTTCATTCAAAACAATCAACGATAGTGTATGTAATAAAAGTAGAACTGCACACGAATCTATAGGAATTCAATATTGCACTCGGGGCTTGGCGGCGGGATATCACTCGTGTGCTACGCACACTCGTGATATCCCTACGCCAAGCCCCTCATGCAATATTGAATTCCTATAGACACGTATGTGCAGTTCTACTATTGTATTACTTATATAAGTCTTTTTTGTATGTAATTTAAGTTGTGATAATTTAATGTGACATTATGTTTAAACTATGTAATTTTAATTGAACTATATTTTTGTTCTAATCATTATTATATGAATTGATAACTGAAATGTATGCTCTCTTCTTGTGACCTTGACCAGTGCTTCTATAGTAGAGTATCTTCTGTAACACCCAATACCAATTTTGTTTTTGTCGTCTGCTAAGCTTATTATATGTCATAAACAAATTAGTCAGAGTAAATAATCGGTAGTGCTGGACTATCTAGCAGACAGCAAGTGAACACCAGACTTCAGAGGTTTGAAGTTCAAAAAGTCTTACAGCTATCAGGCAAAGCATCACGGGCCACGCTCAGTGCTGTTCACAGCTCTAGTCATCATATTTTTTTTTAAATGTGTGTGTCAATGCGCTTACTATGAGTATTTTCCGTTCAAAGTGTCAGAATTGTCCTGAACGATAAATCGCATTTTATAGACACATTTTCCCTGTTTGCTCAGATTTATTGTTTCTTTCCCAATTCTTTAATTAAATGTTTATTAGTCTGTTAGGTTAAATAGTGAAAACTACAGATTTGAACTGAGTGCATTGATAAGTTGACTGTTGTTTTGATCTATAATAACTTTATTCACAATCTCTCAAGGAGACATAAGATATTATAAACGTATGAACTTAATCAAGTGAAACAATATGATTATCTTACATATGTACAAATACAATTTTCACAATTCGTTAAAATATATCATTATTATATAAGCTTTATTCTCACAATAAATAAGTAAGTCATTTTGGAAATTCTTTTAGGATTATATTTACAAATTTACATAGATTGGTTAGTTTTATACCTGTACAGTTAAATAGTTCATTCATTTTGGTTGTAGAAGGATGTCGATAATAAAAAATAGGGATGTATTTCTCTCTATGTTTAGCTAACTTGGAACAAATGAAAACGTAATGGAATTCATCCCCAAGTTCACATGAGTTACAAAGATTGCATGTTCTTAGATTTCTGGGCGTATTTTGCAATATGCCTGCCTCTATAGGAAGTCTATTGCTTCTGCAGCGTAATTTTGTAAATGAAGTTCTAAGTTGGGGTGGTAGCTCTACAATATATTTTTCAAAACCAAAGTTTGACTTAAATAAACACAGTTACGTGCCTTTAGTTAGTATTGATATTCTTCTTATGATTGTATTTTTCTCTTTTCAGAATTTTTTTTCTTTCAATATAACAAGTTCTGCTCAGAATAAAGATATTACTGAAAGTTTGTGTTATATAGTAACTTCTTCGCCACGTAAGGATATTTTGGAACAGGTTGAAACTTCCTGTCGTATTTTGACAAGTTCGGTACTTCAACTTATACCCCAATTGAGCCAAAGCGATTGAAAACCCCAGCAGGTTTTGGTATACTCGCGACACCGAAATGAATTGATGTTTTACATCCTACTTTTCTGGACTATCAAGTACGGAAAACACATGCAGTGTGCAATGGGGGAAATTTGGCACGAATAGTGGCATTAAATGTATCTTAAGCCAATAATTTCCTGGTTACTAAATACAATGCAGACAAAGTATGATGGAAATTTCAATGACATGTTTTTTTAAATACTCCGGTCCACGACTCTCAGACTTGTCTGTCAATCTTGTGTTCCGGAAGTGACTTTTTCTTTACCGGAAGTTACAATTACAGACAATAAAAGGTAACGACCGGAAGTGAAATAAAAACTAAATTTATTGAGATAAGAAGCAATCACATACAAGCAAAACAATTATGTACTCAAAAATCTTAATCACAAATTTCACCACAGAAATTATAATGTTTTTTTTATCAGCATGACAACAGTACATCGTTATCTAGAAATGTTAATCGTTTTTACATTTTTATATTCAATTTGTTGACTTTCTAGAATTCAAAATAAAATGTCAGGTCAGACTATTCTCTGCTCGACAACTTTTCAACTTTTTACAATACAAACAACTTGTATATATCGGACTATTCTGGTCCCACAAAGCACTGAGTAGAATTACTATGGTAAACTTATATCGTTATTTTAGGTTGAAACATTTTTTAACTTGAGTTAATGACAATTATAGACTAAAAATAAAAAAAAATATCACCCACAGAACATCTAAGAATTTTAACTTAAAATATGTTAATATTACTATTTAGCTTTAAATAAACCATCTAGAGTCATGAAAATATGATTTTCAATTCTCGGATATCAAGTCTTGAAATTACTTTTTGTAGTGTCGGATAAAACAAGACAACGCGAAGCATACATGAATATACAAACCACCTGTGGAAGGAAGGACAGAGCACTTGAGGCGAAGAAAACAAAAAATCCACTGAATTAATTTTCAAATTATTTCAAACAGACAACACATGTTAGAAGAGCATTTTCTGCATAAGGAGGACATGGTATTTTTCCACACCTTGCTCTAACTGGGTACAATAGTTTACCATTACCATTTTCATTAGTGCCGTTGGTTTGCGGGTTATAATCTAGACAAATAAATTGAGATGCTGCATTATGAAGATATTTCCCACTGCCTAATTCTCCATGATATGCTTTCTGCCAGCCTGTATAACATTCTGATTTAGCTGGTATCATTAATACTGTAGAAAACTGACTAGTTCTACATACAGCACATGGTACTTTATAATTCTGTAGCCCCTGCCTTGGATTCGATTCATATTCTGCACCATACATATATCCCTCTTCAAAAGCTTTAGGAAATTTATTTTCATTAAAGGAGGGATCTGGAGGTAAACATACATAATCAACTGCTCCTCCAGTATGATGATGATGTGCTCCACCAGCAATGCCTAGATATAAATTGATGATGATAATTACACACAGAGACGTATCCAGTGATTGCTATGATATAAATTGATGATAATAATTACACACAGAGAAATACTCAGTGATTGCTATGATATAAATTGATGATGATAATTACACACAGAGACATATCCAGTGATTGCTATGATATAAATCGATGATGTTAATTACACATAGAGATATACTCAGTGATTGCTATGATATAATTACACACAGAGAAACACTCAGTGATTGCTATGATATAAATTGATGATGATAATTACACACAGAGAAATACTCAGTGATTGTTAAGATATAAATTGATGATGATAATTACACACAGAGAAATACTCAGTGATTGTTATGATATAAATTGATGATAATAATTACACACAGAGAAATTACCAGTGATTGCTATGATATAATTACACACAGAGAAACACTCAGTGATTGCTATGATATAAATTGATGATGATAATTACACACAGAGAAATACTCAGTGATTGCTATGATATAAATTGATGATAATAATTACACACCACAGAGAAATACTCAGTGATTGCTATGATATAAATTGATGATAATAATTACACACAGAGATTGCTATGATATGAAAGAAAATAATAGAATATGATGGAAATATTTGAGTTTGCTAGCTAGTAAATAAAATTCAACAATAAACAATACTGTCATCTTCACATCTTGTAAATTATTTAGTCTACCGAATAAAACATAAAAAACGTACCTGAATATACCAACTGAGATATATTGCTTGGGCAATCTATACGTCCCCATCTTGTAAATATACTACCAGTTTCTAAATTTAGAAGGTATAAATATATTTGTGTCTTTATTACATTAGCAAAAGAGAGCCAAGCGGATATGTTCCTTGTGAGAAAAATAGGATCACTATTTTTTCACTTGTATTTGGCGATCATTCGCTAACCATTGTAGAGGTATCGCCTACCTTAGCCGAATATCACTCGACATGTTGTCGACATGTGAGATTTGGTATGTAAAAACCATGAGCTTTGTGATGGTTTGACAACTTATTGTGAAGAAAAAGATGAACAATCTACATGTTTCGCAATGGCATTTGCAGAATGTTAGCCGTGCTTCTGCAATGAAGCATTCGCATTAGATCAAAACAGCTTCGCAAGAGCGAAAAAAAAAAAAAATTCATTGCTTGAATTTGTCGAATGCATTCACGACGTTTTGAGGCAATTGTCAGCCTATGAACGTTATATGAGCGACGTAACGACGGTCTTGTCATACACCTGTTACTTGTCGCCGAGACTATTTTAAATCGTCTATTTTAATCCTCTAAATTAGTTTCGAGTTACATGCCTTGCCCAGACAAACCACGAAGTGACTTAGTGACGCTATTATCCAGTCGATTCAAATGAAATTCCAGATCATGTTCATCCTATTTCCGACCAAACCTTTTCCAAAATTTTATGGCGTTACTTTCTTTAGAAATCTTGAGATCACTCAAATAAGTTTTGTCTCAACTGACTCCTATAAGAGGTTACCGACTTTATTCCTGCTAAAATGGCTTTCGAATTACACCAAATATTGACATATTGCCTTTGAAACGACAAAAACATGTATCTCCAAATTCAATACGTCGCCGAAGTCCAGGTTCTGCATCAATACTTCGTCGGAAAATATTTGCCGACAATCTACGTATTTCATTGCACTCGAAAAGCGGAAGCGCTCCGTTGAGAAGGCTTGTGATGACTTACGAGCGTCAAAGAAGCACGAACATTTTGCATATGTCTTTGCGAATGCGAAGCATTGCGATTGTATACTTTTCCTTTGCAAATGGTTTGCAAAAACCAGTTGGATTTAAGCATAAAATATAAATCAAGTAAAAAAGTATTAACTTACTATTGGCCACTTTTTCTAGTTCTACAATTTTCATCTCCATTTTTTTCATCTGAACCTTTAAAACCAGAATATCATCACTGGTATTCACTGTCTGTGAACATGGCTGTGCTGATGGTGTATCCGATACGTTGGTAGTTACTAGCAATGCCTGGCATGAAACAGTAATAACTGAAAATAGTAGTATACCACGTAGTAGAGCCATTGTGAACATTTTAAGTTGTGGTCGTTGAAAAGTTCCCTTTTATACTGTAGAGAAATATTTGAAGGCGGCAGCTAGACTTTGATTTCTATTTATGTTTTTTTAGTCTTGCAGACCGGAACTTATATATCACGCGCAGATATGATAGAGGAAACATTGTGCAAACTTAAAGAGAAATGTTCATCATTTTCGAGAGTCGATTTAAATATTATGTAAAAAGCCACCAGAAGTACTAGAAATGCGACTCAAAATGGGGCTTCAGGGAATAACCAAATTTGCATAATATTGGTGTCTATTTTATCAAAAGTCGGCCAACAATCTTATGGCAATCTAATTTTCAATTTCGATTTTTTTCTATTTTCGGACATAAAATTTCAGTGAGGTAAGAAACTTTTAAGGCTCATCATATCTAGTGACCTTATAAGTGTCAAAATGTTGAATATAATTTTGAACTTGAATAAAATGTCTTTGCAAACAACCAAGATTTGATCTCATTCGTGAGGTGATCTTCTACCCTACCTGTATTAATATCTTAGCATGTCGCAGATTACTGATTCAATGCCCTTGAAGCTGCGAACATTGGTGATCATTTAATTGCAAAGTTTAACTATGTAACCGAACTTTGGAGTTGAAGGAGAAAACATTTATATGTGGAACCAGTTTCACACTTTAGGTCCACGAAACACAAATCCCCTCTTTTCAATCTCTTTAAAATACTTTTCAATATGAAATATATCATTATGAATTGTACTGTTTTTTGTTTTGGATATCACTTCCGGTTGGCTCATAAAGTTGAAATTCCAACCTCTGGAATTTTGAAGATATTTGGGAACCCCCCTCGAAAATTGGCAATACGATTTAAACGATAATGCTAAAGGTCCTTGACTAGATCTAAATATCCATTTTTGTTATCTATTATTGACTTCCATAGTCATTTGAAATTTACAGCTATTGTAGACTTATCAAAACGTCTATAGGATATCAATAAGTTCTTAAATGCTAAAAATATTCCCAAATTTAACAATGTGTATTAACTGAAGAAAATGCAGTACAGAACTCTTTTTAATAGCGGAGGCGTATTTGAGTTACGAGACTACAAACCGGAAAGACCATTAAAGACATTTCGCACCATTATGAGTTATTTCGACCTCATTAACATTAGTCTGCTTAAATTTATATTCTTATTCACTTAGTATGGATCAAATAAAATACATTCTCTTCATATATGTTTGTATAAATTGGTTTGAGTGGTGTGGAATCCATCTTGGAACATTTGGTTTGTTTACATGAAGTCGTTTCGTCTCACTTATGATCTCCGAGAGAAAAGTTTCTACGCGTGAACTATTTAAAACATGGTTGGTCAATAGGTCAGAGTAATATCTCCGATAGGTAGAATTTCTCTGTTGATCAGAATGGTTGTAGACATAGGAGAGTGTACTCTTAGAGGTATGGTGGCTGATAAAGTCCTTTTTCGATCTTCGCACTTTTGCGTTATGAAGAAAAAAAAAAAAAAAGCGAAGAGGCGAAGATGCGAAGTTGTCTGGCTCAAAACGGCCACTTCGTATCTTCGCGTTGTCATTTTTTATTCGAGTCAAAAAGCGAAGATACGGAGATGCGAAGCAAATTGCCTTCGCATCTTCGCTTTTCATTTTACATTTCTACTTTATAATTTTCATAATTTCAAAATGCGAAGATGCGAAGTAACCGCTTTGAGCCAGTCATCTTCGCATCTTCGTGTTGTCATATTTTTCGAAATTGATATATAAAAAATGACAACTTGAAGATGCGAAGTGGCCGTTTTGAGCCAGACAACTTCGCATCTTCGCATCTTCGCTTTTCATTTTTTTTGTCTTCATAACGCAAAAGTGCGAAGATCGAAAAAGGACGTTATCAGCCACCATAAAGAGGTGATTTTAAGTGATTCCTAATTTCATTGATCTTTTACTTGATGGAGACAATCTCACTAAATAAGGGTCAGACCATCTGAATATTCTTGTAATCAGTAAGGAATGGTCTGTCCATGTAATACACTGCCTTATTAAAGTACAAAACGTTTGTTTAAAAAAACTTTTATCAAAAAACCAAGTAATATTTCTAGAAAATCAGATAATAAAGGAAATGAGGTTTTATATAGCTATTAATTGTCTTCTGATTTATATTGATTCGGAAACGCTTATCTACGATATATAGAATATTCTATACAAGTGATTGCTACAGGGGAATGTTTACCAATTTCTGGCTCAAATCTATCTAAATAGTCATTAGATGTACTAAAACTGTACGAAAATAAAAAAAATCCCTCTCATACACCTCATATAAAAAAAAGTCCTTGTAATTTCTCTTCTGCCAAAACATTAGGCATCTTGTCGATGAAGACTAATATGAAATCAGTGTGAAGGTATGGGACTGGATAATCCAACATTATTAACGCATGCTGCAAATGGCGGATGTTTCGAATTTCGATTCGATGAGCTCGATTTCAAACAAGGATAATGATGTATTTGTATGGATTTGCTCTGCCAGGACTTGTTCAATTCATTAATTTGAATTGTAAATTGCTTGAGCTAATTTGCTTATTAAAGAATAGATTGATCTGATTGTATCTTATGATGTTGACCTATGGTTGCGGAGGGTGCACTCGAAGCAGACCATTACTATTTTTGAAACACCCATATTCATATTCTATCCACACCAGATTTGCAATAAATAATCTGGTCCAATGCAATTATTTTTTGCAAGTTAAATTAAAACAAGTGATATCAGAAGGCTCCGTGAGTTTGGGCAATCAAGTTCGGCCTTAGTGCTTTCCGGAAAACATGGTGGAAGATAGATTTACAACTGGAACTCTTGTTAGAAAAGAAGAAAAGCAGGTATTTGGAATATGATTCTTTAGTTCCACAACTAATTTGATCACCAAATTTCATTTTAGCAGTCAATAAAGTAGGCCTAACCTATGTCACTTTGATTTTGATTTGAACCAAAAATATTGTGTGTAAATTCTGAAATTTATAATTCACATGATCTGACTGACCACATCAAGTTTGAATCGATTTTTTTTTATGAATTGAAATATTAACCTGAAAATAGTTCTGAGAGTCTTAGATTGTTGAAAACAACAGTTAAAAAATATATATTTGGAAATATGATTTTACACAGGGGAAATTTCTGTTCAAAAAATGGGTCAATTTCACATGAATTTTTTAGGAGGGAAATGTATCTATTGCATAGTGAGAATATTCAAAACTTATATTTTTAAGGACCCAAAAATGTTCTTAGACACATTATATTCAATTGAAAACCATAGTTTGAATTTTGTGACATGAGTGGAAAAATTCAATTCAGACCTCATTGTAGCAAGAGGAAACTATATTTCATACATGATTACCTTTATCTTGCTGAATAAAAAGTAATGCAATGGTCTTGCTTCTCAGGAAGTATTTAGCAATTTCAATTATTATTAATTGTAGGTTTATGAATAAAATGCTTAGTTTATGGATTCAATGGAATAAACAGAGAAAGAGGGGTTCTGTTAAGTCCACTGATGAATATATATACTCTTATTGGCCAAGCCTGATGAACTCAATTAGATGTTTATAAAGGGTAGAATGCTTATTCTTTTAAAACACATTCACAGTTTCATCAGTGTGAGATATTTGAACTGTGTTCAATTGATTGTTTTCTGTAATCATGAAGCATGCTTATGAATATTGAATAATTGCAAAGTAGAACATATCAGCTTGTGTTCAATTCATCTGTTCACTAATGTTTATAACAGTTATTTTCTTTCTTTTTTTAATTTGAGTGTTTTGATTTTCCTTCCTAATAAGTTATGTAACAAAAGAGATAAAAAATAACCTGAATTTTTCAGTTGTGTGTAAATAGCCTATATTTCCAAACATTACTGAAATGGGTAAATAAAGTTTTGTATTTTAAAAGTTACATGTTGACAATGCTGTACTCTAAAATCATATCATTCAAAGACAAATTTAAGACAATAATGTTCATATTCCATGAGCTTATTAATTACAATAAGTCACTGTGTTTATATATTTCAGGAAACTATAAGAGAATAAACTAGATAGACCAGCATCACCATCTCCTTACATTGGATATCAGAAACATTTCAAAATTGTTATTTAAAATTAACAGTGGATACTTTTAAGTATTAGTCAGATTTTGAAAGACCACAGTAGAATAGAATTGATACAATATTATATAATTATCTATTTTCTTTTAGCTTTGAAGATACACTGGTGTTTACATGAATAAAACTAGCCACATTTACATCAAATATGTTCTTTTATTTAGGTATAGATTATGTAGAAATTTGATTTACTTTGCTTGTAAATTTACATACGCAGTGATTTAACATAACACTCAATTTACTACTATATTAAGTCACATATTATGTATTTTTCTTGTGGTAAAAATACATTATAAAAAGTGAAATTACACTCAATGTAAATTACAGTCAATATTCTGGCAACTTTCTGCCAGTCAGATTGTGGTAAAAATACCGAAATACTTTTAACAGTGTGTTTAGGTCAATTTCCAGTTCGTGTCTTTCCCATACTAAGGCTTTTTAAATTTTATCTGTTTTTCAGAGTCTCATTTGCCTGTGTTTTTGCAGACGCCTCTAATTGGTTACTAATTGTTATAGAAAACTATGGACTGGTGTGAATCCTATTCTTTACTAATGAATTGAGTATTGCAAAACATCAACTGTAAACAAATTATCCAGTTAATGGTTTCTATTCTGATCTGTTTGAATTGTTATACAAGACACTCAATTATTTTCACTCAAATTGCAAAGACCGATATTTGATGCACGTTAATGCTATGAATGAATTACATGAATGTCAAGTATTCTACAGAATTACAACCGTAACATAAGCATTTATTTCTAGTCTGATGGTTATTTTATCTTTATGCAAATACAATAATTAATTAACTACAAACCGTCTGCCATCAAGATTTTTTTATTAGCACTTTAGTTGAGGTAACCTTCTACCATTTGGGTTCTTTCCATTGATGGACATGAATAGGGACCATTCAAAATAACCAGTTTACTTCCGGTAGTGAAAAGTGGAATAACCAGGGTATGTACGGTAGTACATTTTGTTTAAGAAATATTAAAAATATTAAATAGAACCTGAAACACGTCTTTACTCAGAGTTTCACGCTGTGCGATCTTCAGAGAACTGGCCCCGGGGCCACAAAACATTCTCAACTTAAGAATAATTTTGTTCTTTAATCCTGAAAATTTACTCTGTTGAGAAATTACTCAAATATGGAGGCCACAAACCATTCTCAGGATTATTCTCAGTTGAGAATATTATTTTACTCAGTTAAGTCAAAAATGATGATTTTAGCCACGCCCACTGTTTTTTCAACCAATGAAAATTGCAGTGGTCTTTTTATGAATGAGATTTCATGAATAATGATATTGTGGTCTGAAAACTTTATTTATGGTAAGTGAGTTGTTTCCCTTTAAAGAAAATGGAAGCCTGTGGACCCATAACAAAGAAGTAGAGTAAACTTTCATAATAATATCTTGATTTATAGACCATCTTATCAAATTTAGACTCAATCAAAATAGTAAGTAACTAATTCCCTCTTTATACATTATAGAAATTAAACTAATTTGAACTCTCATATTTTAGATGTGTGTCTAAACCTATTTTGTTTGTCAGAATGTCAAAATAATAAAGGCCACAAAAAAAAAAAAAAAAAAAAAATAGGCTAGCGAGAGCGAGAGACCACACTAGGCACAAACAAAGGCCAATAATGAAGGTTTCTATGCCTAACGGATCTTATATTTTAATAAAATATGACTAGCGAGAGCGAGAGACCACACTAGGCACAAACAGAGGCCAATAATGGAGTTTTCTATGCCTACCTAAACTTTTTTTGGCTAAAGCTTGAACGAGATTGACATTGACAAAAAAATTTTTTTTGATTTAACTATAAATTGCACAAAAGCAGGCGGAAGACCTATGTTTTCTTGTACCAAAAGACAAAATCAATGCCAATAATCAATTTCAAAGGTCTAAAAGCCTTACTATATGTATTTTTGTGTCTGTCAATGGCGGCCATTGTACTCTTCAGATTTGTCTTAAGTCACCCCCCTACCTATCTCAAGGAATTACTCAAGTTGAGTAAGAAATATGACTTAAGACTTTTTGTGGCCCTCGATTTTACTCAGCTTGAGAAAATTCTCAGGTTGAGCACTCAACTTAAGAAAATTCTCAAACTGAGTAAAAAATGTTCTCAGAAAAATTATGTGGCCTCGTTATTTACTTAAGACTAAAAAGTTGAGTAAATTTTAGGATTTGAGAACAAAATTGTACTTAAGAATTGTTTGTGGCCCCGGGGCCTGATCTACTTAAGCTATAGTGAAGTTAGACAAGTAATGTTTATTTTCGTTTCTACACTTAGAGAGAACGTTTGTTCAAAGACGTGTGCTTAGGTCAGTAAGAGTCAGTACAAGTAACATCGTGTTATTTATTTGTGTAGGCATTGGCTTTGCTACCAATCAACCAGTAGATTTTGTAATTATTATTTTTCTGTTCTGTTATATTTAGAGAGTTCAGTGCTATTTTCATATTTATGATTTTCGAACGACTGTATATGGTTGTAAAATCTTTGTTTAAATGTGTTTTCAGTCAGTCCCAAATAAGTTTTATGTTCATTTGTGTCAGTGTTTGTGACATCGACATGGTTTAGGTATAGGATTTTGTGGTAACGAGACTTTCGATACATATTTAAGTAATATTTGTAGTTGTAAACTGGGAATAAAGCATATTAAGCTCTTGGGTCTGTGGCAAAAGCAGGAAGTAGAATAAACGACGCAGTGAAAAAATCTGATGAATTGAAAGAATTACAGCAAATAAGAGAATTACGAAACAGGAGAATAGAGCAGGATGAAAAAAAAGGAAAAGGTTTTAAAGTAATTGGAAAAAAATGTCATTGATAATTGCTCAAAATCCTAAAACCTATTTTGGTTCAAATAGGATATCTTCCTGGTTTTCCATGGGCCAAAACAGACCTAAACATCCTACATTTCATAAAATTCTTACATTAAAAAACACCTTCAATCAATTTCCTGTATAAAAAAAGCATATAAATCCCCCCCCCCCCCCACCATCTGCAAAAAAAAATAATTATTGAATTGATGTGGTCTGGTTTTTTTATTCCTTCCATTTATTAAAGCAAGGTAGCTCTTCTATGGAAAAAATGATTTCAGACCACAATTAATTTTTGTAAACATGAAGCGTTGACTGGCTATGTATGTTGATAGATACCTCCCTCTGGTAAATACCTACCTACTTCTCAATAATGCTGAAACAAAAAGTCATTTTGATGATAATAAAGTTTATTTTTTATCAATTATTCTGTCTGTAGAAGGAAATCATGGGAATAACTGAAAAAGAAATTCAATAGTTCAAAATAATCAAACATTGGAAACATCTCCCAAAATTAAATGTTTCTGAGATGAATGACTCAGTACCCTATGTTATCCTATAAGCCAACAAAACCATATTTTCTGGTGTGATCAATTCACCTATTACCAATTAGGTATTGAATTTAATGCCCCCATTTTGGTAGTTATCTTACTATTGTAGAATAAACAGATAATGATTTTCATATCTTCCCTTACCTTAACAAACAGATATCACTACAGATAATTATGATTATAAGATTTGATAGATGTGATTAAATAATTTGGAATTCAGACAAATTTTTATCTCTGCTTAGAACTCTAATAATATTATGATTTGATAGATGTGATTAAATAAAAATAATATTATGAGAAATGGTATAATGAATCTGTAGTGAATTTGAGTATAAGGAAGTAAAATATGTGAGTATATATCGGGTGTTCCAAAAAAAACGTCAACTGCTGATGAGTCAATTTCTTTCAAAATTCTCACAGATGTACTTCAACATGTCCTAGTAGGACCCTGTAAATATTAAAGTCATCAAACAAAAATTGTACAAGTACTGCCCCGAACAAAATAGCATGTCAAAAAATTCAATATCAGAGCAAATTACATATTTGAATTTGTGTTCATTGTGCCTTCACTGCAATATAAAACATTTTCCATCCTGATAAACTCTCACGGATCTCCTCTAAAGGTACCACTCGAGAACCGACCATCCTGCATTTTAGTTCCTGTGTAATCAATGTGTCTCTCTAACCCAAGTGCAGTGCACCTGTTTCTTAAGAGAATCCCATACTGCACGGAGATATTACCATCACCAGTGCAACAAACAGGATGAACAGGAACTGAAAGGCAGGAAGGTTGGTTTTTGGGAGAAAATATCTTAAGATGAGATCGGTGAGAGCATTTCAGGATGGAAAATGAATGATATTGGTGGTCGGTGTGGTGAAAGCAAAATAGACACAGGTTGAAATGTGTAGTTCGCTCTGATATTGAATTTTGTGACATGCTATTTTGTTCCTGACAGTACTTGTACAATTTTTATTTGATGACTCTCATATTATCAGGGACTGACAAAGACATGTTGAAGTAAATCTATGAGAATTTTGAAAGAGATCGGTTCAACAACAGCTGAGATACTTACCGTCAAACTTGGGGACGTTTTTATTGGGACACCCGATACATCAACATAGCATTCACTAACAATTCACCACATACACACAAGAAACATTCCTTTGTCCATCAACTAATGAATCTGTAGTGATTTGGAGGTGAGGTATAGTAGACACGTGTCATACGTAATTGTTGACTATAGTATATAGGTTAACATAAGTGCACTAGTAATCCATTACAGAAACACAAATTTGAAGATAGATTCCTTTGCCCGACATCTTGAACTAATAAAATAACTTAATCGGAATCCTATTATCCCTCCATTAGACGGAATAATTAATAAAAAATATTGACAAACCTTTTACACATCAAAATGGACCCTTGTTTAACATTCCTTTCTAGTCACGTGATATTACATCCTGTTTGTAGACATGTTTTATTAGTTTCTATTACATCCTGCTTTTGTATAATCCGAAACGATCAGCAAAAATATAATATGATTGCATGTTCTTATATTTACACCCACAGTATATGGGTTAAAAAACTAAAATATTTCCCCTAAAAATGGCAGATAAAAATTACAGACTAGACCCAATCTTTCAATTATATGATCCAATTCGTTATTCATTTAACAAGAAAAAGGAGGATTATATAATAATCTCTCAACTGTTGGACGTGCAGTAAACCATGGTTTCGACAAACGAGTAAATCAGTACAATAATGTTGTTGAGGATAGTAGTAGATTTTGAAGGAGTAGGACGTGCCTGATTTAGCTGTGGAATCTAGTCAACCGTGAAGTGATTTTCTTTGTTTTCAAAATGGCTAGTGGATATCTTGGTAATGTTTTACAAACAGTTGATGATTCCAACACTTTAAAAGAAGATGGAAATATGATAAAGAAGGTTGTGGATCTTTTAACTAATTTGGAAATTCGAATTAAGAATATGGAGGATAAGTTAAGTAAAATAGACAATATTGAACTCTTGTTAGTTGATCTCAGTGGTAAAGTGTCACAACTTGAAAGAGATATGTCATATTTGAAAAATAAAAATGGAATGATGGAATGTGTTGTGTCCAAACTAAAGGAGGGTTCCAGTAGAATATAGCAGAACAATGCAACAAATAGTGAAAAGGTGAAAAAAGTACAAGAAACAATCGAAAGATTTGATGAGTTGGTGAACAATCTTAACGCTCATAACGACAACTTACGGGAAACGGTGATCGACTTACAATGTCGCTCTATGAAGAATAATTTGATTTTTTTATGGCTTGGTAGAACACGCGAACGAGAACTGTGAAAATTTATTGAGAGGGTTTATATCGGGTGTCCCAATAAAAACGTCCCCAAGTTTGACGGTAAGTATCTCAGTTGTTGGTGAACCGATCTCTTTTAAAATTCTCATAGATTTACTTCAACATGTCCTTGTCAGACCCTGAAAATATGAAAGTTATCGAATAAAAATTGTACTAGTACTGTCGGGAACAAAATAGCATGTAAAAAAATTCAATATCAGAGCAACTACACATTTCAACCGTGTCTATTTTGCTTTCACCACATCGGCCACCAATAGCTTTCATTTTCCATCCTGAAATGCTCTCACCGATCTCATCTCAAGATATTTTCTCCCCAAAAGCAACCTTTCAGTTCCTGTTCATCCTGTTTGTTCCACTGGTGATGGTAATATCTCCGAGCAGTATGGGATTCTCGAAACAGGTGTACTGCACTTGGGTTAGAGAGGCACGCTGATTAAACAGGAACTGAAATGCAGGATGGTCGCTTCTCGAGTGGTACCTTAAGACGAGATTTTATCAGGATGGAAAATGTTTGATATCGGTGGTCGATGCCGTGAAGGCACAATAAACAAAATAAAATATGTAATTTGCTCTGATATGGAATTTTTTGACATGCGATTTTGTTCGAGGCAGTTCTTGTACAATTTTTGTTTGATGACTTTCATATTTTCAGGGTCCGCCAAGGACATGTTGAAGTAAATCTGTGAGAATTTTAAAAGAAACTGGCTCATCAGCAGATGAGATACTTTGCGTCAAAGTTGGGGACGTTTTTTTGGGACACCCGATATATTATGAACTTGAGATAGACTATAAAATAGAGTTCGGAAATGTTCATAGAATCGGAAAGCGAAGAAATGGGCGACCTAGACCTATTATTGTCAGATTCATCTACAATGGCGACCTGGATAAGGTGAGAAGTTTGTCCTACAAGTTGAAGAATAGACCTTACGGTATAAACCAGCAATTCCCTGCTATAATTGAGGATGAAAGGAAGAAACTGTATCCCATAATGAAGAAATATAAGCAGGAAGGGAACAAAATGGTAAGAGACAAACTTTTCATTAATGGTAAACAATATGTGAGACCCGAACCTGAAATAGTCGATGATACTATGGATGAGACTATACCACATGAGCGATCGAGTCAAAGAGATCAGACAAATGCAGCTAGAATACACCCAACAACAACAACAGCAACAAAGAATCGCCCGTATTACCAGGCAGGACAAAAGAGACGACCGTATAGTTCATCATCTTCAGATGGAAGAATAGACTCAGCATAGGAAATTGGGGAGACTAGATTTCCATCATGCATTTCATGGAATATAGGAAAAGGTCTGAAGAAAAAGCTGTTAGATGATAACTTTTTGTCTTTTTTGTGTACATATGATCTTATTTTCCTAAACGAATGTTGGATACAAGATAATTCTATACCCATTTTACCAGGTTATTCTTCTCATAGTTATGCAAGGAAGTGGAGTACTGGGGTGGAGTTGTTATATTTATAAGAGACACTTATGCAAAACTGTGTAAAATTACTGAAAATGTGTATGATACAATATTCATGATTGAAGTAACAATATTGGACTCAAGGCTCCATATCCTTGCATGTTATGTCCCACCTACGAAAAGTGTATTCTATTCTAAATAAAATATTGATATTTTTGATATTATAGATGAACTAGTTCTTAAGTATTTTGATAAAGGTGTATTATTGATAACTGGAGATTTAAATAGTAGAACTGGTAATCTGAATGATTTTATTGAGCAAGATAAGTTACCAGAATGCATACTGAGCGATTTGGATAAGATTTTTCGGTATATACCTGATGACTTATTACCCTTGCGGGCAAATATTGACCCTATCGTAAACAGTCATGGCCGTCAGATAATTACATTAAGCAAATCAACTGGGCTTAGAATAATTAATGGCAGGCATAAAGACGATATTCATGGTAATGTAACTTTTATGAATAAACAGGGATCCAGTTTGATTGATTATCTACTCATTGAAAGCAAATATTTTCAAAATATTATATACTTTGATTCTGGTACCTTTACCGAGTTCTCGGACCATGCTCCGGTTAGCTTTGGGTTTTCAAGTGATGTAAATTTATTAAGTAAAGGCTTCAATTTATCAGGTAATACATGTTATGATCATACAGCCAATAATCACCAAAGTGATACAGATTTTACAATGAATACATTAAAACCTAAAATTAAGTGGACTGAACATGCTATCGCCGAATTTTGTAAAAGTCTAAACAATCAGCAAGATATTTTACTTGAAGCGTGTCAGCTTAACACGAAATCAAGAAAGAAATAACTAATCGGTTAAATTACTCACTGATCATTTGATGAGCATTGTTTTAGAGCAAGCACCTGAACAAAAATTTCACAGGGTAATTAAGAGACCTCGCAAAATAGATAAACCATGGTTCAATGAATTGTGTAAAGTCAAATATAAGAATTATAAATCAGCATTGTTTGTGTATAATAAAAATAAATGTCAGGAAAATAAAACTATTTTAGTAAATTGTAAATGTGAATACAAATCTATCGAGAAAAAACTTAAATCCGAGTACAAACGCAGTAAAGGAAATATGTATGAATTAATGCGCAAGTCAAATCCTAAGACATTTTATAATTTATTCAAAAAACAAAAGGTTAAAGATAGTGGCCAATTAGAGTTAGAAGATTTTTATTCACATTTTAGAAACCTTTCGGCATTACAACCAACAGAAAACATTGATGTTACCAATTTTTTGAATAATTTTGATAACATGAGTTGTACTGAGTATAATTCCACTTTGAATGCCTATATCACTGAAACTCTGCAAACAATCAAAAAAATTGAAATTAAATAACGCTTCAGGCATAGATGGTATTCAAAATGAGATGTTAATATTTTGTAATGCTGCAATGTTACCTATCTTAGTTGTTTTATTCAATAATATTTTAGATTCGGGATATTTCCCTTCGATTTGGGCTACTGGAAGTGTGGTTCCAGTTTTTAAAAAGGGTGATATAAATGATACTGATAATTACCGTGGAATTACTATTGTGTCATGTATGGGAAAACTTTTCACTTCTATCCTTAATAATCGCTTATTAGATTTTGATGCAGTAGAGCAGAAAATTTCAAGCTGCCAATTTGGATTTCGTAAAAATTGTTCTACAGTAGACGACATTATTATACTACAAGCCTTAATAAACAGAGCACTGAAATCTAAAAAAACATTCGATTTTACGAATAGAATTAATTTATGGTATAAACTTATTAAAGAAGGAATTACAGGGAAAATTTTAACCATCATTAAATCTTTATATTGTCAAGTGAAATGCTGTGTTAAATATAATAATGAGTATTCTGAATATTTTAAATGTAATAACGGCCCTTTTCAAGGTGAAGTTCTGTCCCCTTTATTGTTTTCGTTTTATATTAATGATTTTGAATCCCATCTTAATAATGAAAATTGCAATCCTCTCCATCTCAGAGAATTAAGTTTATTTTTATTACTATATGCAGATGATAAAGCAATGTTTGCCGAAACTCCAACGGCCCTACAATATCTCTTAAACTCCTTATCAATATATACCAGTAAATGGGACATGACAGTGAATATTGCCAAAACTAAGATTGTTATATTTAGAAATGGGGGAAAAATTATGGTGCAGAAATCTGGGGATTCCATAAAGGTGATGACATAGAAAAAGTTCATCTGTTTTTCTTGAAGAAATTACTCTCTGTCCGCACTTCAACCAATTCATCGATGATTTATTCGGAACTTGATCGCTATCCTTTAATTCTCTTAAGAACAATTAAAATTTTCAAATACTGGTTTAAGTTGTTAACTACTGAGAATATTTTATTAAAAACTATTTTATTTGAAATGATTGATAATAATGATAAATGGATATGTGAAATTAAGAACACTTTGTATGGTATTGGGTTGGGGAATATATGGGATGATTCATTTTATTGTATTAAAAAATCTGACATTCATACGATTAAGACCAGATTGATTGATATTTTTAAACAAGAATGTTATGAAAGCATATGTAGCTCATCAAAATCTTACGTATATAGACATATTATTAGTAATAATTCTTTACCTTTTTATCTTACTAAAAATATTAATTTCAATTTTTGTAAAGAAATAAGTAGAATGAGACTGTCAAGTCATAATTTGCATATAGAAAGAGGGAGATATAATAAAACTAAACGTGAAGACAGATTATGTATGTATTGTAATTAACTGGATATTGAGGATGAGTATCATTTTATTTTAATTTGCCCGTTTTATAAAGATTTAAGATTTCAATATATCAAGAAATATTATTTTCACAAACCAAGTGTTTTTAAACTGATTCAATTATTTAATGTCCATAATATCAGTGAATTAATTAATTTGGGGAAATAATATCTATGCAAATAGAAAACGCGAAAAATTTTTCAACTTAATATTTTTATTCATTATTAACTTTTTGTATTTGATAAAATAAGCATAAATGTAATATTACTTTGATTACTAAGTAATCTAGTTTCCGTTGCCGTCCTTCTTGTTTTTGTATTGTTTATATTATGTACTATATTGTAAATATATGTAAATATTGTTTGTGTCTTATGAGTCATTGGCTCAAGAAATAAAGAATTTGAATTTGAGGATAATATGTGGGGTAATTACGTAAATTGGAAGTTATATCCCTTATTAGTAGTATATGTACAATCAGATAGGACGCGTTTTCCCATTCCATTTTTATTCCATGGATAAAATGCATCCTATCTGATTGTACCCAAAACAAAGCTTAACATCCTACATTTCATAAAACATCCTGCATTTTCAGAAAATTCTTACAAGACCAACAAACACCTTAAATTTCCTACACGAAACGATCAGACTTATGTTTTTATTAAAATCCTTCTTTTAAAAATGGCAGCTAAATTTCTTGATCCAATTTGTAGATTATACGATCCTATTCGTTATTCATTTAATTAAAAAAAGAAGATTACATTGTTGTTACTCCTAGTGTTGGGTCTAAATCACAATTGAATGATGGTGGTAGGGTCACTTTCGAGATCAATAGTCTGTCAAATTGGTTATTACTTTCCGATGCCTATTTCAGATGCGATTTCAAAATCAAAGACGGAACCGCAAATGAAAATAGAGTTCCACAAACTAATACAACGTTAGAAAACAATTTCTTTCCTTCTTTATTTAGCGAGATGGTTTTGGCAGCGGGATCAACCCCCATAGAAACCATCAAACACCATGGAGAATTTGACACAATGTTGAAAACAGTCCTTTACCTTAAAAACTACGATTCAGTCTCGGGTTGGATACCCGATGTTGGTGATGGAAACGTTTTAAAAGAGCCAGTAAGAACAGTTGCGAATGACGCAGATGACGCTAGAATGAGAGTTATTGCCAGGAATAGCATTGAGAGAATCGGGAGAGCAGTAAACCATGGATTTGACAAACGAGTAAATCAGTACAATAATGTTGTTGAGGATAATAGATGGGGTAATTACGTAAATTGGAAGTTATATCCTTTATTCGGTCTTCTAGAACATCGAAAAGTATCTGTAGGTTTGCCATATAAAATTCATTTACAAAGAGAAATTAATGACCCAAAAATCTTTTTTGGAGAAGCTAATTCAAATGCAAAATTAGAAATAACAAATCTCCAACTTTTCATACCCGTAATAACACAATCAATTGAAGTAGAAACGAGAATATTCAACTCGTTAACTAAAGACATAGAAATAGCTTTTCTTCATCGCAACACGGTAGGTAGCATGACTTTAACTGGAGAATCCACAACATGGCCAATCACTAACACTATTAAACCAGCAAGATATTTAATGGTTGGTTTCAAGAACTTACCAGATTCTCAGACAAATAACAACAGTATCTTTAGAGTGGCAATGAACCAAACTCAAGATCCTATAATCCGTAAAGTTCAAGTAAGATTAAACAACGATAATTATCC
The DNA here is from genome assembly GCA_029955415.1 of Lottia scabra. Classification (NCBI taxonomy): domain Eukaryota; kingdom Metazoa; phylum Mollusca; class Gastropoda; family Lottiidae; genus Lottia; species Lottia scabra. Next base: position 7,152,089 of record JARJEI010000014.1, on the reverse strand, counting down.
TAACCAACCTTTAACATTTAATCCATTCACAAAGGATTATAATGAATTGTATAGAAACTATAAAAATATGTTTGAATTATTTGGAAATCCACCTCAGTTTGAATATGTAGATTATGCAATTAATCACCCAATCTTCTGTTTGATCAATCAGCTCATCAAGAAGATCTTTTCAAAACTGGAGTAAATATAAATACTCATATCGAAAAAACACAAGGAAATGTAACCGGTTATTGTTTATTATTGGAAGAAGCAAAACATATAATCAAAATATCCGACAGACATATGATTCGTATAGAATAAATATAAAAATTACCCCCTTAAAAATGAAGCCCGAAACTTTAGTAAAAAGAATAATAGACGCTATCGAAACAGAAAAGCCAACTACAATTACTAACAATGGTAAAAGAATCAACATAACTAAAAAAAACTTATTGATAAATATAAACACTGTAAAGTACGAGATGATATAGATTTAGAAAGAATTGACAAGAACATAAAGGAAGGTGGATTTTTACCTTTCCTACTCTTAATCTTTGCTGGGCTTGCAGCCGCCGATGCCATAGCATGGGGAACCACTGGAATAGTTCAAGCCGTCAATGCCAAGAAAGCAGAAAGTGAAAAACGTAGACATAATTTGGAAATGGAAAAGTTAGTAAAAGGTTCGGGAGTAGCAGACATATTAGGTACAGTTAAAGAATTTGGAAATCGATTTAGTGAAGAAACTAAGAAAACTGTCAAACAAGGCTTAACTAAATTAGTGGATAGTATTGACACAGGAGAAGTCAAAGTGAAACATAAGGGTAATGGAATATTTTTTAAAAATATACACACTGGAAAAGGCAGTCTAATTAAAATCAGACCCTAATTTCGTTCATTCGGTTTTTATTTAAATCCGGTTTTTAACCACTACATTAGGGTCTGAGAACCAGGCGTGGCAACAGCCGTTCACGTTAACTTTGACCTTAGCTTGATAAACATGACCTGATAAACTAGTCTACAGCACTTAGGAATCCTAGAATGCACCTATTGTTCGCGAACAAAATCCCAGCGCGGGAGAGGGTAAAAATCTGATTGGTTAAAACAAAGGTCATTAAGGTTAGGTCAAAGTTAACGTGAACGGCTGTTGCCGCGCCTGGTTCTCAGACCCTAATGTAGTGGTTAAAAAACCGGATTTAAAAAAAAAACGAACGAACGAAATTAGGGTCTGATTTTAATTAGACTGTGGAGAAGGAATATATCTTTCAAAGTATAAAGAAGAAGGTGTAATTTTTAATAATAAAAATGGGAAAAAAATTTAATCATTCAAAAATATTTTCTAATAACCCAATGCTCATGTGTATATGCGGTAGTTCCGGTTCTGGGAAAGGTCATCTCACTTTTAACATGTTGACAACAGCCAACCTTTTAGATTTCGATTCTTTGTATATCTACACAACAACACCAGAACAATCGTATTATCAATTTCTCAAAGCTTTAGAATATTTACCAAAGAAATATGTTCAAGAATTATTTCAATATTATGACGAAGAAGAAATGGAAATAAAAGATATCTTAGATATGGAAGACAAGAAACCAACGAATATAAAAGTTTTTCTTACGAAAAATGTTAATGACCTAGACTTGTCTAATATTGATAGCAAACGAAAGAACTTAATATTGTTTGACGACTGCGTAGCGCAAAAAAATCAAGCGGTTTAACAAGAATTCTTCACGAAAGGAAGACATCACAATTGTCACTGTATTTATCAATCCCAATCATTTTACGGAATGAATGCTATGTTCATTAGAAAAAATGCTAATTGATTTTATTATTTGAATTAAACGATAAAGATTTATCTCAAATCATTCAGTCGATAAATCACGCAATGGACAGAGATGAATTTAAAAGGGTTTGTAAAGCTCAACGGAGAAATCCAGAGGAACATGGATATGTATTCGTTAATACCAGAAAACCTGCGGATTAAAGAGTTATGATCGACATATGTTAATTTTATTTTTTAAAAAATGGAATGGAATAATATTTTAAAAAGAAATAGAGAATATATCAAAGCTAAGAATAAAATAAAGACCCAAGTTAAAAATAACAGATTACAACAACTCGGATTAACAGAAAATCTACAAACTCTATTTCGACCCATATTAAAATCTCAAGAGGATATTAAAAAGAAAGTAGAACCTTCTCCCACAGCTCCTGTAAGAGCCACAGCTCAGATAGAATATCCTCAAATAGAATATGATGGTATTATAATTAGGACATTTTAGATGATATACATCATTATTTTTCAAACCCTGATCCACTTTTACCAAAGAGCATTTCTCCAATCGTTGATAATCAAGGTTTATTGTTTAATGGATATAGAATAAAATTTAATGGAGATTTATTCCAAATCGATACAAAAGACTTTAATTTACATTAACAAAAGGATTAATAGATCCAATGAATGGAGAGGATCCCGGACCGACTACAAGGATTTAGTAGCTTACTCAAAATTTCTACAACTAATTAAAAGAGGGGGAGCAAATTGAAAATAGATTGAAAGAGATTAAACTATATATTATAAAAGTGGGTAAAGACAATCCGACAATCATACAAGAAATAGATGAATTCGAAGATATGGTGACATCTGGACAGGATATAACTTTTTTATCCGACAACAACGAAGAATTGCTTAATAGATTACAAATAATATTAGCGGCAATGAAGGAAGGACATCAATCACACAGACAATATAATGAATTGAATTGTATATTAAAAAGACTCCTAGAAAAAGGTATCATAGATACAAATGATTATAAAAGTGTGATTAAAAATGACTCAACTATTCGTCATCACCTCAAATAAATCAGACATTAAATTATCTCTAGATTATGAGTACGAACTCGATCGCAATCAAGAATATGAATTGGGATTAAAGTATTTCTCTGTTTACAATTCCATTAGAAATATCAACGAAAAAAACAACCAACTAAAAATATCGACGGATAACGGAGCTACATTCAAAACTATAAGTTTACTATCAGGAAGCTACGAATACATAGCCATTAACGAATACCTATCTGAATACGCAGGAAGTGTCAATGGTAAAAACAATATTGAATTCGAAGGTAATTTAAATCTGAACAAAATTGATATTAAGAAATAATAGTCAAGTTGATTTCAACGTTGAAAATTCATTGAATACGTTACTAGGATTTGATAAACGAGTATACACCCAATCTTCTCTAGCACCACACAAAGCTAATATCGAGAATGATATCGATTAATAAATATACATTGCAATTTAATAAACGGTGGATTTTTCAATAAATACAAACGTCAGATTATTTACAGTCTTCTAACATTCACTGTACCAATAGGATATAGAATTATAGAGAAACCATTTCAAATCACATATTTACCACTTAATTCCTTTATGATTAAAGATATAAATCTGGAAATCAAAGATGGCAAAAATAGGTTTATAGATGTTGGTAACGAGGAAATTGTTATTCAACTTCATTTAAAACAAAAAAATTAACATTCTTCTTGAAGAGTTAGATAATCAAAGTCATCAAATTCATAGTTTTGATCCAAGGACATCTCCTCTTTATCATTGTAAGGATACATGATTCCTTCATCATCCGGTGCTTTTCTCTTTATGAGATTCAGATAACTTCTAAATTTTTTAGTTTGTTTTTCATTAGGAATAACTATTCCATTAACAGAACTCTTTCCCCATGGTTTATCAAATTCATTCGCTACGTCTTGTCCACTAGCTAATTGAATAAATCCTCTACCTTAATCTTATAGTAGAGTAGTTTTCTTTTTTTTTAGAACACTGTCGGAAGTCAGAATGGTATTGTATTTAACTTTTGGCGCAAACCAAATATAATTCCACCATCACCGTAGTCATTCTTTCCTTTGCAATATTCATTTTCGGACACCAATCCAGCTTCATTTAATTTATCCCAATTGCTAGAAGAAATGTATAAACTATCGGTATCAGTATAGTATATTTCGGGTTTATAAAAACCATCTATTACGTGAATAAAATAATTCATTATTTTTTTACTGTGTGATAATATAAACGTACCTTAATGAGTGGGTGTTAATCTCGTAAAATCCTTTGGAGGAACAAACTCTTTTTCTTCGTCATTAATCTCCACAACTATTAACTATCATTTAGTTTGTCATACTCCTTGATGTGTTTGTCGTAATTAAGGCGGAAGGTTTCTTCATTCCATAAGTGTAATGAGGTATTTCTATCCCTCTGAATAGATTTACCATATAAGGAATTACCTAACAACTTCATGCAGTTACTGGCAACCATATTTCCTTCCTTTTTGTATTTATTCCTTAATTCCTTCACAATCAAAATATAATCTCTATAGGGTGGATTTTTAAAATTTTCTTCGTAAACTATACCATCTAATATTTCAATAATTTGTCCACCGGCTTTCACTATTTCTTGAATATCGACCGATGTTAAAAGATCTGAACAGAAACCATTTCTGAATCTGATTTTAGTGCCAGTTTCCTTTTTACCTTCTATATTCGTGAAAGTGATTTTATCTTTAGCTGGTATGGGTTGCAAGAACATGTTTTGGAATATTCAAACCAGACTTTTAAAATAGCAGTTCTAGGTCTGAATTTCTGTTCATTAAAGAGCTTGACAAATTTTCTATTTTCTTCTGGTAGAAACGCTCCTGCACTTTCAGCTTTTGGATATTCACCTTCTGCCATAGCGAATGCGTACAAACCATTGGCGTCAAATGCCTGGCATCAGTTTAGTACATATTATTTTTTTAAGTTTCGAGTGAACTTCCGATTTATCTGTATCACTTTTACTATATTCTTTAAATAAATCAATTATGTTATTGCTATCAAGTTTTGAGAGATAGATTTTTATTATCTGTTTCTAGTGGACATTGTGTTAGTTTATTAATGCTTTGAAGTGCAATTCAGTTGTCGAAACCACTTCTGTTATAGGAAATTAATTTTTTTTCATCTACTCTACATCTGATCGAAACAATCTGTTCCTACAAATATTTCTACTATATTAGTCATGGGTTTGTTGTAATATTCTTCTGGAATGGGATCAGTTGGCTTTAAATCTGGGAATACTCTTTTAATTAGTTCTAGTTTTTTCCTTAGTTTTTCCAAATTGACTAAAGTACAACAATAAGGAATGGCTTTATTTTCGTTATAGGTTTCACAATCCCATGCGTATAAAGTATCATCATGAGGATGTGAAATCACGTTTAGTTTTAACCGATCTAAACAAGTTAGTGCGTCATCATCCCCACAGGTTCTCCATACATTTTCGTCGTAATAATCTTCTATTTCTTGAATCCCTAACTTTTTGTTATTTCTTCTTATCAAACAGAAATGTTCTTTGTGTAAATAAAATACCCAATCTACTTTCTTCGGTTGAAAATGTCTATGTGTAGGCATATAAATTTGAAAATAAGTATTAAATTTCTTCTTGAAATCAGAGATTCTAGCAGACGTCATAACTCCTTTTCTGTTTGATTTTTGAAAACTATTGACGAAATCTTGAAATTCTTTTGTTAAGTCTTTATTCGTGAAGTGATTTACACACTTTATAAAACAATAACCATCGCTTGGTATGAAACAATTTTTGCCTTAGTATTCATTTATCTTTTTAAGTAAATTACCACCTCTGCCAGTTTTAGATCTTTTTACTATACTAAAATTATTTTTGCAGAAAATAATCTCTCCTGTAAAATACCAATCAGATGCATTAGATTTATTATCTTTGAATAAATAACCTGAAAAGTTTGAGCATTGCATCCAGATAATCTCATGTCTTGTTTATATTCCCTAACTTCATATATTTTACCATTTATTTCAATTTGACCTTTGATTTTAAAATCGTTAAATTGAATAGCTATTCTCTTGATTAATTCTGAAAAAGTATATTTGATATTTTGATTTCATCTTCTTCTAAATTGTTTCATTATGGTTTCAAATGAGTGTTTGACTGATATTCCGGTTTTGTTTTTCAAAGGAATAACCCAAGCATATCTCGTATACAAATCTATAACTGTTAAACAATATTTAAATCCTCTGTCGACTGGCATATGAATTAAATCGGCTGACCATATTTCAACTTTTTCAAACACTTTAACTTTTAAAAGTTTTTAGTTTTTTTATATTCTTTGTGAATTTCATCCGCCAATCCCAATGCCCAATTTCATCTTTGCTTTTAACAGTTAAATGATTAGCGCTCTTTGCATTCTCTCTTTGGAAGTTGGATTTGGAATATTTTCAAGCTCGATTATCATTTGTCTGTCTGCTTCGTGTCTGAAGTTAATGTCTTGGTTTCTGTATAGTATGTCGTGTTTAAGCGCAGCGGCGTCAACTCTATTGACTGGTTCTTCCCCTGGTTTGGGCTTATCGTTTTCGTCTAATCGCAGATCTGACCTAGTACCTGGACCGGTGTAATTATGACCCGGAAGATGTTTCTCGCCAGAGTATTTGGCCCATGGAAATCCAGGAAGATATCCTTATGATTTTTAAATATCATTTTTAACTTTAAAGCCTTTTCCTTTCCTTTCTTCTAATCTCTGGTTTCGAAGTTCTCTTATTAGTTGTAATTCTTTCAATTCGTTAGATTGTTCAACTGCGTCGCTTACACTCTTTCCTGCTTGCGCAATTGAGCCGACGGCTTTCGCCCCGGTTGAAAGGAGTGATTTGTTGTTTGAAATAAAGCTAGCTACTTTTGGAATTATTTTTGAACCTAGAGAAAATATAGATGAAAAGATACCGTCGCCTGAATAATCTTCGAATCTGTGTTCGTGTTTTAAAATTAAACTCATCCTATTTTTAATATGCTTTTTTAATGGAATAATCGGATTATATAAAACAGGATGTCATATATTTTACTTCCTTGTGTTAGAGGCTAATAAAATGTGTTTTATTAATTATATCGTCTAATGAAGGGATAATAGGATTCTGATTAAGTTATTTTAATAGTTCAAGATGTCGGGCAAAGGAATCTTCTATCAAATAAGTGTTTCTGTAATAAATTACTAGTGCACTTGTGTCTGACCTATAAAGTCAACAATTGCGTATAATTTTCTTCCTGTCTACTAACTATACCACTATAGAGGAAATGTTTCTTAGTGAATTCTATACTGATACTCACATATTTTACTTCCACTACAAATTATTTAATCACATCTCAATTGGAGTTCTAAGCAGATATGAAAATTTGCCTGAATTCCAATTTATTTAATCACATTGTATATATTATTTAATCACATAATCATAATGTATATATTATTTAATCACATAATCAAATTATTTAATCACATAATCAAATTATTTAATCAAATCATAATCATATTTGTAGTGATAAGGAAGATATGTTTTGTATTGCATGAATTCTCAATCATTCATTAGAGAGATGTTTGCAATTTCTGTAGTGATATCATGTTACCCTTTCGTTAATTCTCCGAGACTTTTGAATATACACTGTATGTTTTGCTCTGAGAATTTACCTTAATGGGGGCATTAAATTCAATTGGAGGGATAGGACGAAGAAAAATATGGTTTTGTTGGCTTAAAGGTTAACATAGGGTACTGAGTCATTCATCTCAGAAACATTTAATTTGTTGATATGATTCCAATGTTTGATTATTTTGAACTATTGAATTTCTTTTTCAGTTATTCCCATGATTTCCTTCTACAGACAGAATAATTGATAAAAAAAACACACACCCCAACAAGATGGCTCTCTTGTTTAAGCATTGTTGAGGTATTATAATGAATATTTTGTGTATCTCATCTTAAAATAACGCATATCATGTAATTATTGAGAGAAATGTAGGTAAGTATTTTAAATTAATCGTGGTCTGAAATAAGTTTTCAAAGAAGAGTTATTGAGAAGAAGGTTTGTAAGTATTTTTATGTTTGCATCAACATAAGTAGCCAGTCTACGCTTCATGTTAAGAAAAATTAATTGTGGTCTGAAATAATTTTTTTTACCAGTGAAGAGTTACCTCGCTTTAATAAAGGGAAGGAATAAAAAAAACTAGACCACATCAATTTAATAATTTTTTTTTGGTGCAATTCATATGCTTTTTTTTAGTCTAGAAAGAAGGGTATTTATAGTATGTTGTTATGTATAATATTTTTTCTTAATGGAATGTAGGAAATTTAATGTGTTTGTTGGTCTTGTAAGAATTTTATGAAAATGCAGGATGTTTTATGAAATGTAGGATGTTAAGCTTTGTTTTGGGTACAATCAGATAGGATGCATTTTACCCATGGAATGAAAATGGAATGGGGAAAACGCGTCCTATCTGAGTGTACATATACTACTCTTATTTGGTCTCTTAGAACATCGAAAAGTTTCTATAGGTTTACCATATAAAATTCATTTACAAAGAGATATTAATGATGATAAGATATTCTTTGGACAAAATAATCCACTATTACTTAAGCTTCTAATTAAAGCTAAGGGCCTATGTAATATTGATATCATGAAAAAGCTTAGTTTAAATGAAATTTCACCACCGATATCTGATTGAAAATTGGAATGTTGTAAGTTGATGCTTGATCATTTTCCCCGATACACCTAAAAAAGTTTATGAAACCGCTTTACAATCACTTTAACATCATCTGGGGTATCTGCTCTTTTCTATAATGAGTATACAAATACGAAACATTTTTTGTTCATTCCAAGAAGGATAAGGCTCCAGGTTTGGACTTAAACCTCACCAAGTCTCCAAGGCTTGAGCTCCCCATGGCTAAAATGAAAGCCAGTTTGAAAACTGAGAATAAAATCAAAGATCCCCCAGTCAAAATGTAAAAACTATTAAAAAAAATAAAAATAAAATATCGCCACAGAAATATTTATTAAATCCAATACCCCAAAATTAACATCGTTGTTGCTGCAAGCAACGCCCACTCTGATCGGGGAACGTTACCCATATGCGTTTACCATTGAAACACCGTTCATAATTAAAATGTTTATTGTTTATCCTTAGTTCCACACACGTGTAAATACAATTACAAACGTTAGTTATAGCATAGACGTTACAGGACTACTACAAGACTACACGAAATCTACACGACTACACGGTTTAGCTGAAAATATAATAAGGAATCATAAGATATTGCTCACTAGAAACGTAAATATAACACCAATGCCTTTGGTTTATAATAATACTTTACATAACGTCACGACGTGCACATTACAGACACCAAGTAGGCCCACGGTCTACGATACAATGACAAATATACGTTAGTTAATGGTTATTTACGTTAATACGTTAAGCTAGCAATTGACCTTCCTTAAGTATAGTAATACTCTATGCGTTTTGCGTTATTAATATATATATTTGGGACTAAAACTTACAACTTATGAGGGGATATGGGGCGTTATGTATGCGTTCAATTAATTTGTATATAAAAAACAATGGCGACGTTATTATTAAAGAAAGTTGCAAGTTCGTTTTGTCTTCATCGTTAAATTACTTAGGGTTGCGTTCGTTTCATACAAATAGGCCTACATGGGCTTATACGTTCTGCCGTATCAATCGTCTTCTTGAATACTTATACCTTTCTCAATTTTTTGACAAAATCATGGAATATTGGTTTATTTTTTCGGAATTCTCTTGCTTTAGTCTTGTGAAAATTTCTTTTTAGTTTGAATCCTTTATGTATTAAAAAGACGTCTGGTAAAACGGTGAATTGATATCCAGCGACATACAATTCACAAACCTGAAATATTAAAAAAAAATATATCTAAAGCCACATTTGGCGCAGAGTGGGACCCTTATCGACTTTCTGTTCTTATGAAAATGTAAAGGCACGAAAGCCGCCATTCTTTTGTCCACTTCATCTGACAAAGTGCTTCAACAAAATATTTCCATTAAAATATTTTTCTTCATATACGATACCAAAAAGTGTCCATTTATTGCTCAAAGTTTTAAAAGGGAAAAGGACCCGAAACCCCCAGCCATGTTGGGTAAGGTTACAGAGGTTATTCATTATAGAGTTTGACCCATGGGGGTACCAAAACATCACAGAACATGAGAAGCCTCTCAGACAATTTTAAAAAGAAATATGACAAAAATATGGAATGGATTAAATATCGGTTTATTCCCATATCGCCCCTTCACACCTCGCCCCTTCCCACCTCGCCCCTTCCCACTTCGCCCCCAAACTATTCCCATTTTGCCCCTTTCCATTTGGTCCCTTCCAAATTCGCCACTTTCCTATTTTACCCCTTTTTCATTTTGCCCCTGTCCCAATTCGCCCCTTTCCCATTTCGCCCCCTTTTCCTACTTCACCCCTTCCCATTTCGCCCCTTTCCCAGGGACGAAACGGGAAAGAGGCGAAATGGAGAAGGGGCGAAGTCGGAAGGGGCGAAATGGGCAAGGGGCGAACTGAAAAAGGGGTGAAAAGGGAAAGGGGCGGAAAGGGAAAGGGGCGTATAGGGAAGGGTCAAAACAGGAAAGGGGCGAAATGGAGAAGGGGCAAAATGGGATAAGTTTGGGGGCGAAATGGGAAGGGGCGAAGTGGGAAGGGGCGATATGGGAAGACACCTTAAATATCAAACTCCATCAATATCCATTTACTTCCATGTTGGCTCTTAATGTTACATAAAGTGGGCAAAGGGGTGGGCTACTAGGAGATTGCTTGAACAAAATAGGGTTACGAAGAGTCCAAAAGGTTGGGGAACGAGGGACTAAATCCACAAATGAATATTGTTATCTTTGTGCCCTTGGAAAGATATGGTGTAGATATGTTTATGCTTTGACAGTACTTGGATGAGCAAAAATATCTGTTTTTGACTATAAATTAAATATGTACTTTACCTGGCTAAATCTATCGAAACAATATTGTTTAAATCTCTCATCAAACAAGGGAACAGATTTCTCTACAATAAAATATGGTTCATAAGGATTATGAAATTGTGCATTATAACTACCTCCAGAAGTTGAATGCCACCATCGCGCGTAATTGGTATATTTGTGGCATTCCCGACATGTTTCTATGTGAAAAGGTCTGACTAACTTTTTGTCCCACATTTTTGATAATTCCTGTTTATCTGAAGGCATTTTATGTCCATCTTTTAATTCAAAAACAGGAATTACGTACGCAACTTTAGAATTCCTTGGGAAAGCTAATTTATGTTGAATCTGTCGGAGGACATTACCGAGATTTTCTGATGGCATACTCCTTTCTCAAAACGTATGCATAACTCCGCCCACTGACTTCAAAACGAGGCTAAGTGGGCAAGGTGGTCGTCTGTGTAAACAAACATGGCCGACGCCGTCATGTCGAAAGCGAAACATCTGTAAACGACATTACTGTGTGCCGCATTGCACTAAGGATGAAAGATATTGTGATGGGTAAAGTTATCACAGGTTCCTTACCGATGATATTCTGCGTAAGGAATGGATAGTTGAAGTTCGTCGAGACGAAGGGCCGATTTTCAAGGTAGGTGAATTCTCCGAACAAGCTCACTCAACTCAACGACAACAAGGCCTAGCACTGACACGTTAGTCACATTCAGTTATTCATTATCGTTTTATAAGTTTACTTGGTAGATTTCTAGACCTAGACAAGATCTATTAATATTAGACATAGGACTATTTGTAAATCGTTTCATTGACTATTCTGCTGCTAATGACAGGCCTAGCTAGAGTCTAGAGAAAGTAGTGTATTGACACTATTGTAGTGAATACTGAATGGTGGTAAGCCACTACTCGCTGTGCTAGTTATAGTAGATGGTCACTTGATTATATGTGTGTGGGTGTAGCCTAGGCCTAGTAGGCTAGGAACCTACTGTACAATATAGGCCTACTTCAAACTTGTGTCTATAAATTCACATAGTTGTACCTGTGCTGTGCTGAGACTGAGCCTGGTGTGTCCATCCCATGCCATATCATTATGCATGAGGAGTCCTCATTTAGGCCTAGTAGGTTTTAGCCTAAATATAATAGCCTAATAGGCCTAGTTGATTAATAAAAATATTGTACATTGTACTTTTTTACTGTAGATTAGTTCAGACACAGTGGTTTGTTCAGAACACATCTTAGCTGATGACTTCAAATGGACCCCTAGGCTTAACAGAGGAACACTAAAGGCAGAGGTCCTAGAAGAGTACATGTACCAAAGAAGAAAAAGTCCAAATTGAATGTTAATTTAGATGTATGTGATGATGATAACAATAAGGAAAATACATCTCCAAGGTAAACCATATTTATTGGCAACATATATTTTATAAACAGAAAAACCAAATGAGCAATATTTAAGGACTCTCAGTCCCAGTAATGTATGAGATGTTTTGCCCCCACAGTACTATGAGAATTGTAATGGATTTGGATTTAGACATGTAGTTAAAATAATAAATATAATAGGCTATCCATTTCCATTGAAAATGAATAGCTAATCATGGTTCCGTTATATCAGATTCAGGCCAGATATTATCAGGACTAATAAATAATGTTTTTGTTTCACAGGTCAAGAATATTTAGATGTTAGAGGCCAAGTTGGAGATCATGAATACTGAAAATCAAAAACTGAGAGATTTGGTGTTTTTCTTCAAATGGTGCAATATTTACATTTTATACAGGATTACATCTTTGTCTTTTTTTTTTTTTTTGGATTATATTAAGCCAGCCACAGCATCTATGACTAGTTATTATTATATATAGTTTCAATATTATATTATATGTACATCATTGTTTTTTTGAATAAAAATTCAATAACTATTTATGATAAAAATACAGTTCATTATACATAGTAAAAAATGAAATGAAAAGAATGGAGTTTTACGTCCTACTGATTATACATAGTAGGCCTACTTTAAAAGAAATTGAACCTAAGCTAATGTAGGTAATATTAACAGAGCTATATTCTTTCTTGAGGTGTACATTATAATAAACTAAGCAAAATATTAATACAGAACTTGAAACATGTAATTTCATGCCGTACGATATTAAGACAGTTTATATATTTCTATATCATCTACATTTAATGTATTGAGCCATATTTTAACAGTAAAATATTTTGTTATCGTAAGATATGGAGTGATAAATGTGTTCGATATCTAATATGATTGAACTGAATTTTAAATAATAATTAAAGAAAAAAATATCAAGTGTGTTTTTTTATTTCATTCCAAATACATTGGTCGAATTTAATAATTTCCAAATGATGCTCACCCGCACCCGGTATCCATACAAAAAAGTAATTCCAGTCCAGTTACTGCCAGGTGCATCATTACTTGATAAAAATAATTATGATAACGCTCTATAGAAAACTGTCCACCTAATTTGCATAAATATTAACAATCGTCCAACTTATTCACAGGACACAAAAATAAACCATAGCAAGGATTTAAATTAAAATTAAAAATCTTTTTGTCAGCACTAAGCCTAGCAGCAAGCCATGGTGATTAGTCCTACTGATTACATGGATAAACATTTACTGCAAAATCTTGAACCTGAAAGAAAAAAACACAAATTTGATACTGATTTCACGATTGAGAAATGGTGGTGATTATTTAATTTATATCATATATCAATTTCTTTTTGTACAATTATAAGCGAAATTCTTTACTACAATAGGCCTAGGCCTATTTATTAAGAATTTACTGAAGCAAAGCAGGTGCTTCCTAAAATTTCAGTAGGCCTACGGTCCTACGGACTACGTTTCTACAAGGCAGATTTCTAGAGCAGGGGCCTGATCCTTGAAAACCATCCTAAATCGTATTTCAACGCGAAACGGTTAATTTGATAAAATAAATATTGCGTTTGGCCTTCTACTAAAAATAGATGGACTTGACCTGTCAAACTCATCGCCGCTGAAAACTAGGTCATACTACCTACCTCTGATGTCTTTTATATGGGCCTACTTTTCACAAAAGTACTTGTACCCCCCAGACATTTTCTTGGGTGCAGCTTTATGATCATGTCCTTCCAAAGTCGCTTCAATAATCCGAAGATTATATCAGATAAAGATGAAATATCGCTAGTTGTTGACGTCAAAATGACAGCGTAGCGGTAGGCTTAGCAGACGCCATCTTGACCGAATGCCCACTTAGCCTCGTTTTCATTTAAGCAATGAACGATGGACCCACTGCAGTTACGGTGATATGAATACATTGGGCAAGGTGCCAAATTGAATGAGCTGCCGAAGGCAGTCATGATAAATTTGGCACCTTGACCAATGTATTCATATCACCGTAACTGCAGTGGGTCCATCGTTCATTGCTTATATTTCCACTGTCTAATTAATTTTATTTCTTTTAAAGTTTCCCATTAAATTCCGTTTTCAAAAAGGTTGCTGGTTGAAATTTAACATCGGCCATGGGTTCAGTGCAACCATAGTGTAAGCCTACGCCATAAAAAATAGTACCAAATATTACGCTCCACTTTCATTGAAAAGACAACAATTTTTAAATATAAAGAAAGAAGAATGAAAAGTTATGAGCATTTTATTGTAATTCTAATAAATAAATCTTTGCTTCATTTAAACGAAATGTAAAATTAACAAGATTTTTCATGACATGTGATCATGAGAAAATTAAAACGTCATTGAATGAAAATGGCGGTCAGTAACAACAACATGAAAACAAGTGTAAAGACTTTCAACAATAGCCTAATCATGAGACAATAAATTGAACATTAAAAATATTTTAACAAATGTAAAATTGAACGATTGAACTGTGTGTTGTTGTTATTGTAACGGAATTATTAGTTTTGACCGGTGACGTTTAAACTTACAGTGCAATTTGTGAATGTGGAATAGTTCAAAAAACCTGGGTGTATTGAGCTTGCCATATCAATTGACATTGTTTGTGAATTTATATGTGGAGTGACATGTGATGATTGTTCCTGTCCTGAAACTGTTTCTTGTTTGGAAATTTTGAAAGCAGCAGGATTGACTACCTGGTCTAATGCTTCACTCAGTGTGCGCTTTTGAGAAGTTGAACAATTGCGGTTGTAGCTTTTTAGGGATGACTCACATCGATGCCCTGACATAAACATAATATGTCTTGATTCAAAACCGGCATCATTCAGATGTTGAATCGAAGTGGCCCTCAAGGAATGTGCGGTGTAGCGGATACTGGTGTGTGCAGCATTAGATATGTCTGGCATAAAATTACGAAAACTGTTTTTTTTCAATGATTGATTACTGTACCAGAATTCATGAGTATTTGGTGTGTTAATCGCAGAGGAAATGCATCTATTAAACAACATGTTGGCCTCTGGTACAGTTTTGCTGATAAACAATTTAAGAAGTTTTATAGGACAATTTTTATCTCCAGTTGCATACATGCGTTTGTCACTTTTGGCTTCATTGTTTATGTTATTAATGCCACCTTGAAAATTTTTCTGTTTTGTTTCATGTGTAATGTACGCATATTCTCTACCAACATCATCAATTTTAAAAGAGAAGGAACTTTTTTGAAGTTGAGGGTGAAATTCTAATCCACGTGAAACAAAATGAATAGATATTATGTACCATATGTATTGTCTTAATGTTATAGGGTTTGAACTTGCGGAAATGTCAAAATATTTGTATATTTTTGATAAATCATCCTGTTCTATAATAGGTTTATGTACAGTTGCTGAAGATGCCCCTATCTGTGTTTGAAATTTTAATTTTCCATCAAGTATTTTGTTACAATTTTTATATTCTTTATCATTCACAATATCAATATTTAATCTTAGATTTTCTATGTGCCTGTTTATGGCTGCTCTGATATTAATTAATGTGTTTTTATGATATGTTTCTGCAATTTTTTCTGGCATAGATTCTTTCCTTCTCTTGACATCTTTTGGCTTTGCTTCGCAGTAAAATTTTGCGAGTTTATCTGGAAAATCTGTATCTAAATTTGTAAAATCTTCTTCTCGACCAAATTTTTCTTTATGCCACTCTATTGAGAGAAAAAAATATCCAAAATAGTGACTAATGTGAACGCATTCAAAATAATTTTTAAAGGGAAAGTTTCTTTTAAATTATATAATGTAACAAGTTTTTTTTTACACATGATTTGCTCTTATTTACAGCAGTCAATTTTCAGCCAAGACATTTTTTCGTGAAATTATTGACAAAATTTGAATTCAAAAACTTTTCACCTTGTTCAGACAATAAATTAGGCTAGTTCTTTATTTTAAAAATTAAATTTTCACTTTTTATCTTTATTAAATATACCTAGGCCTAGGCTTTTTTAAACCTAAAAAATTTCAAGCTTATTTAAAGAGAAAGGCACTTTAACCATGTAGGTCTATAAATATACGAAATGAAATCGAATTTTTACGTCTTACTATTTATTTTAAATAAAATATTTTATTCAAAACAGTGTATGTTTTTTTTTTTATTATTATTATTACCTTGGAATATGTTAAGTGCCCACTTAGTGTTCTTTCGTGTGGCTGAACTCTGTTTCATATTGCAATATTTCTGCATCTCTTCAACTGAAATATCAGAAAATCGTCCGGCGCCAGATGCTGTATCCAATGTTGTGTTGGTTGCTATAAAACCTGGAACAATTTTAGATTCCGGGATACGTTCTTTGACATCTTCACATTCACTCGCAGGAGGAGGAGGGGTTGTCAACAAACTCTCATCCATCAGGATATTTTCAGCCTCTAAATTTAATTCCGTCCAGGCTATTTCATCAAAAGAAGAATGATCAGAAAGCGAAGACAGTTCAATATTAAAATTTCCATATTGCAAAGTTTCATCAATTCCAATATCCATTAAAATTTAGAAATGTCAAAATTTACAACTAGGTTACTAGGTCAAAGCAGACGACACGTAGTAAAAAAAGTAGGTCATGCATGTTATTGTATTCCTACGCGCTCTAGAATTAGACCTCGTGAGCCACTGTAGTTTACGCGAATTTGAACGCGATTCTTGTCGCAGGGTTCAATAAGACAAATACAGTGTGAGTGGAAATATATTTATATGAATATTCATGACGTCTCATTAATAAAGGCGTAATATGTCTCCATCCAGTGTTAAGACGTGAGTCGTTCTCGTATAGTTTATTGCTTGATTTCGTAATAGATTATTTGGGTATTCCAAACCCGGAATTTCATAATTCTTATTACTCGACAGTCTCACTGGTGGAGAACTGCAATCGAAAGATTCAATAATTTGTCAATCATCTGTCAAGGGAGCTCTTTTGATAGGAAATACCACATGAAATGTAACAGATCTATGAATACGCTTATTACAAACATGATAATAGGCCAGAGACTTCATCGTAAATTTTATATCTGTATCGTAGGTAAATACAGCGACAGACACAGGCCCCTTCCACCTCTCTGTCATTTCGACTAAATAATGTAGATTATTTGAAGAACATTGAGTTGCAATTGTTAGATTTTCGCTGTTTCTCTCCGATCTGGATTTTCCTATCAGTAAATTAGGAATTAAATAGTACATTCCACTCTTGTCTACTCTTTGCTGATTTTGAAGTTGATTTCGAATTTCCAGTAGAACTTTATTCACACGTTCATATTCTCCCATATCTTTGGTTTGTAATTCTCCCAGCTCTTTAGATTGTAATTCTCCTATCTCTTTGGATTGTAATTCTCCCATCTTTTTAGATTGTAATTCTCCTATCTCTTTGGATTGTAATTCTCCTATATCCTTGGGTTGTAATATTCCTATCTCTTTAGATTGTAATTCTCCCAGCTCTTAAGATTGTATTTCTCCTATCTCTTTGGATTGTAATTCTCCCATCTTTTTAGATTGTAATTCTCCTATCTCTTTGGATTGTAATTCTCCTATATCCTTGGGTTGTAATATTCCTATCTCTTTAGATTGTAATTCTCCCAGCTCTTAAGATTGTATTTCTCCTATCTCTTTGGATTGTAATTCTCCCATCTTTTTAGATTGTAATTCTCCTATCTCTTTGGATTGTAATTCTCCTATATCCTTGGGTTGTAATATTCCTATCTCTTTAGATTGTAATTCTCCCATCTCTTTGGATTGTAATTCTCCCATGTCTTTGGATTGTAATTCTCCCATGTCTTTGGATTGTAATTCTCCAATCTCTTTGGATTGTAATTTCCCCATATCTTTGGATTGTAAACACCTAAATTGAGTGACGTGGTAAATTTTTAAGCAAATCACAATAAACAGTAAAAGTATAAACAGTTTCCAGAGTTTGATATGACGAAATATTCCCAGATTCATTTTTAATCAGTTTCCTTCAAATTCACATGCAGGATCTTAAAGACACTTAAACAAACTAAAAGTGATGCATTTTTTCCCAAGTCAAATCACAATCTGGAGATTCAATCCAGAAAAGCTGTTATAATATTCATATTTGCAAACTGAATTTATTGGGCAGCAGATATTTACCACGCTTGTCAAATAGCCATATGCCACAACAACACAAAATGAAACCTTTTGAATTCAATAATTTTCGGGAAAGTATTTTGACAAGCGTAAAAGGAACAAAATACTTTTTATACGCCCACATCTTTCTATGTGTACATATATTGTCGGCACCCCCTATCCGTCCGTCGTCCGTCCGTCCGTCCGTCGTTCCGTCAGCATTTACTTGTGTTTGATGTTTGTGTTTTGTGTTTTACGAGTTTTTGATGTTAGTGTATACATATTCATAAAACAAAGATCAAGTTCAAATTTGAGCTATTTTAGACCGTTAGAAGCAGAGTTATTTCCCTTGCCCTAGAATCTTGAATATGCTATTACTTTCTTAGTTTTCAAACGATTGGATGAAACTTAAAATGGATTTTATTGAACATAAATCGAACAGGTTAAGAAAGTTTGGTTTACTAAAGGCTTTTTCAAGATTTAGGCCTTTTACATCAGTTTTGAGGAGTTATCGCCTGTTAACCTCTATACAGTATGTGCTTCTATCAACATCAATTGCTTGTAAACGCTCTAAAAACTAGATTTTTTATAGAATCAAATGAAATTCGGTATGTGTCTACATATTTATAAAACGAAGATCAAGTTAGAATTTAAGCTATTTCCAATCCCTTTAAATATGTCCTCAAATGAATTACATGAATCTCAAATATTCTACAGAATTAAAACCGTAACATAATCATTTATTTCTAGTCTGATGGTTATTTTATCTTTATGCAAATACAATAATTAATTAACTACAAACCGTCTGTAATCAAGATTTATTTATTAGCACTTTAGTTGAGTGGCATTTAATGGAAAGCTTTTCAGTTAGATACAAGTTACATCGTGTTGTTTATTTGTGTAGACATTGGCTCTGCTACCAATAAACCAGTACATTTTGTAATTATTGCAGTGCGTTCGGTTTGTCGAACGCACTGCTTTGGTTTGCAATTGACTATTTTTTTTTTTGTCTATTTCTGGTCACGCTCCCCAGCCAAAACTGCACATACCACACATAACTTGACATCATTTCCTGTGATGATTAACTGCTCGGTGTTGCTTAAATGTAAAATGGCGCATTTTTGCCCAACCGGAAATGACGTATATTAAAAAGTCGTATATCAGGGTTTTTCCATTTTCAACTCATTTTTCCAACAGATGGTGATCGGTCTTTTTTTGTTCATTTGTTTAACCCAATAGCTACAAATTGCAATTTTGAATAATTCATATTTTGACATTTGTAGCTGACTTTTGGAGCACTTTTTAAAGCATTTTTTTTAACTTTTGCAATTTTATTTCGATCGATCTGAAACCTTTCAATAACATAGACATATGAATTTCCAAAGAAAATTAATTTTCAAAGTTTCGATATCACTTCCGGTTTTGACGTCATTTGCTTCTAAACTTACAATTTCAACTTCCGGAATATTGAAGATATTTGAAAAAAATGTTTTGTGTTATCATAGATTTGGTCATACATAAAAAATAAAATGATGAAATTTTATCCAGGTGTAAGGGATCAGCCGCCATCTTGAACTGACCTATGTTTCTTAAAATTTTAATTCAGATCCGAGGGTTAATCGGATTTTTTTAATTTTGAAATCTACGACTTCTGCAATCGATTGCAAAAAAAATGTAGGTTGTCGATTTTTGAATTTCGATTTCAATTTCTTTATATTTCCGGAACAAGAATTTCAGTAATGACCGAAACTTTCAAGGCTCATATCTAGTGACCTTGACCTTTGGTGACCTCTTGACCTGTACAGAAATTATTGCCCTTGACGAGATCTATCAGATGATATATTCATTTCTGATTTCTGATGTTTACTTCCGGTTTTATCGCCATTTGAAAATTGCAATTTTTAACTTTAAAGAGCTCTGTCACGTGACCTAATTTACATACGTCACAAATTCTATTTGATTTTTACTGTGCTAAATCTGCTCTTTCAAATGATATATAGCACAATATATTTGAATCAAAATTGCGCTTTTTAAAACTTGAAAATTTTGTGTCAAATTCCATTGAAACTGTGCGTGTTTTTTTAAATTTGTTTGATCGATCTAAAAACTTACAGGTAGATAGACAATTTGATTCTGAACAAAAAAATATTTCTAGAATCTTTATATCACTCCCGGTTTTGACGTCATTTGCTTGTAATCATGAAATTTTAACTTCCTTAGTTTTGGAGATATTTGAAAATATTTGTTTGCATTATGTTAAAAATGGTCATCATAAAAGAAATAAATAATGTAGGCGACCCGGAAAAAATATATTACAGTGGAAGTATTATACAAATTTCCATTTTTTGAAAATGAAAATGAAAATGAATGCACCTATATTGAGGACGGGCAAACGCCATGCAGTGCGTAATGAGGAAAATTTTGCATTAGCCTGATATCATTATCAATTTTCATTTGTCGAGGGATCTTTAACATCGGTTCATTTACACCCACGATTGAACGCCCTTACCATGTCAGCCCCTCCGACCTGTATCACTGACGGGGTTCATCCCTGGACGTTCAGGTTGGCGAGCAAGCGTCTGACTCATTAAGCCACCTTCATATCATTAACCCTGCATCACTGACAGGGGGTACTAGTATTGGACATTCATTACCTTTTAAAATCGCATAGGAAGGGTCATTATATCCTCCCATGTCTGATGGCATGTGAGAGTCTACGTTGTTGTGTTTCAACGTATCTTCCCCTCAGCACGTCAAACAATTCATAAGCAGTGTACTGTGTACAGTGTATTGTTTCATTTAACGCTTCTCACTGGTCAATGTTTTGATATAATGTACAACAAATGTTTTTTTTTATAATATCATAAAACTAAAATACAACAAAGAAATTTTTTGGGGAGAATTGTATCCTACTAAACTATATTAAGAATTTTCCAAAAGATCTGAAAAAACACTTGCTTGCAAAATATAAGATTAAAACTTACATGTTTGTTGTCTGTATGTTTAAATGCAGTTTTTTCCCTTCAACTGACAAATGTTTGTTGTCTATATTATGTTCAAATGCAGTTCTATCCCCTCAACTGACAATTGCAAGTGCTTACTTTCTTACATTGTCACTTGCGCTTTTAACGTTTTAAATTATGTAGTAAAAATGAAAAAATAAAATCTAAATAAAGAAGATAACGATCCGATGCCAAAAAAAGAAAATTCGTTCTAAAAATATGGTTCTGTCATTTATTAAAAAAAAAGTTTTAAAACTGCATGTCTAAAAACGTTGACCATTAAAATGTTTTTTAAAAAAATAATAACATAATTTTTTTGCTAAGTATATTAAAATGATAAATGGTGTTATGATATGAAGGGGGCCGTGGGAGTTCAGTGAGTAAGACGCTTGCTCGCCAACCTGAACGTCCAGGATTGATTCCCGTCAGTGATGCACGTCGAAGGGGCCGACATGGAAAAAACTTCCAATGATGTATAAAAATGTACATAAATAAAAACAACGACTTTTTAATCAGATGACTTTTCACTACCGATCATAC
Organism: Lottia scabra; assembly: GCA_029955415.1. Lineage (NCBI taxonomy): Eukaryota > Metazoa > Mollusca > Gastropoda > Lottiidae > Lottia > Lottia scabra. The sequence continues at coordinate 7,130,222 of JARJEI010000014.1, read as the reverse complement.
GCTAGTTATTCCATTTTTCACCGAACGTGAACTGGTTATTCTACTTTTCACTCCCGAATATAAACAATTTATATGTATGGATTGAATATGACACTTTTCACCCATAGACGAAACCGGATGCGCACTGCCCAGTATCGTCTCACGATTCTAGTTATTTTTCTGTTCTGTTATATTTAGAGAGTTCAGTACTATTTTCATATTTATGATTTTTAAACGACTGTATATGGTTGTAAAATCTTTGTTTAAATGTGTTTTCAGTCAGTAACAAATAAGTTTTATGTTCATTTGTGTCAGTGTTTGTGACATCGGCCTTGTAGATTACATTTTTTGATTGGCATTCACCGTTTAGTGGACATAACTCTTTGTTCCTGCAGTTACATGGTTTAGATATATGCGTGCGCGGACATTTCACACCCAGATAATTCCCGCCCGTCCAATTCCTATCGGGACATTTCGCATCAGGATAATTTGCATCAGGACAACTTCCACCCGAGACATTTCACACCCGGGCACTTTGCACCCAGGACAAATTCCACCTAGGAAAATTTCCCATCACGACATTTCACACCCGGGTTTGATGTCTCGGGAGGAAGTTTTCCCAGGTGGAATTTGTCCTGGGTTCAAAGTTCCCGGGTGTCAAATGCCTCGAATGGAAGTTGTCCTGATGCAAATCATCCTGGTGCGAAATGTCCCGATAGGAATTAGTCGAACGGGAATTGTCGGGGCGGGAATTATCTGGGTGTGAAACGCCCTACTACCAGATATATGTTTGCTGTCAGTTTCAAATAAATTATTGTTAAGAGATTTTATTAATACTTCTAGGTTAGGCATGCAACTATAATTGACCTTTGCTGTAATTTTTATTCAAAATTTTATGAAGGTTTTGAAGTTTAAAGCTAAGATTTCATATACGCACAAGTTTAACATAAGCATAATCATATTTGACGCATGACAGATCCACAAGGGCCATTTATGTCCGCATGGCGGATCCGCATGACGCGTATATAGAATCTTAGCTTTAGGGAAGTGTTTTTATAGAAGATTTAAGAATTTGTGACCAATATTTGTAGAAACACTGAACCAGGTTATATTACGTTTCCTATTTCGTTTGGTAGGATGTTGGTTACGTCTGTTAGTATAAATATGATAAATTTTTATTTCAGTACCCACTTGACTTTAAAGCATCCGCATAGCGGGGAGCATATTGTTTAAAAATTTCTGGAATAATTTTTTTATGATATTTGGCCGATGGTTTTACTGCTCTGCCATTTGGTTTGCTGTAAGGATTGTCGGTATTCAAATTTCAAGTTATGTCCAAAAAGTTAACAATTTTGAGATTGGCCACAATTGTAATTCTCAGACCTCTTTCAAGAAAAGTTTTTGTGATTTCTTTTTTGAGCATTTCTTCTTTAACTCTAGAGATGTTTTAAAGGTTGTCAGACCATCTTATCTCTGTATAAGCCTATGTCTATTACTGAATGATTGTAAATTGGAACATTTTTGCGCAACCAGAATTGTAATATTGGAAACCGTGCAAAAAGTAGATAGTAGAGGTCTAGCGTCAACTTCCGGTGTTCTTACTGTATGCATTTTCAAAGTTTGTAAATTTAAAAGACTTGTATCTCGTGACTTTGACCTTAAGCGACCTTGACCTAGAGTAGGTTAAAGGTCATTGACATAGGGTTTGAGTAGGTTAAAGGTCATTGACATAGGGTTTAAGATGGTACGTTCATATGTCAGGTCTTGTGATTAATTCCGGTTTCACAACCAGTCAAAAAACACTAATTTTCAAAGTTGTCGACTTCTTTTGCACATGGGATTTTCGTTCAGAATCGAGTTTTTTTTTAAATTCCCTTTAGCAAATTTGCACATTTACAAAGTCCCACTCAGTGCCACGTCTGGCTCTAGTTTTATTTTTTTATTTCAATATAACAAGTCCTGCTCAGAATAAAGACATTACTGGGTGTTTTGTTATCTAATACCTTCTTCACCCCGTAAGGATATTCTGGAACATGTTGAAACTTCCTGTAGAATTTTGACAAGTTTGGTACTTCAACTTATACCCAAATTGAGCCAAAGCGATTGAAACACGAGCAGTGTTTGGTATACTCGCGACACCGAAATGAATTGTAGTTTTACATCCTATTTTTCTGCATCCGTTGGGTTATCAAGTTTCAAGTACAGAAACACATGTAGTGTGCAATGAGAGAAATTTGGCACGAATAGTGGCATTAAATGTATCTTAAGCCAATAATTCCCTGGTTACTAAATACAATGCAGACAAAGTAGGATGAAAATTTCAATGACATGTTTTTTTTTAATACCCGGTCCCCGATTAATCCAGCACATTAAACAATCTCTCATTAGACCTGTCTTGTCAATCTTGTGTTCCGGAAGTGACTTTTTCTTTACCGGAAGTTACAATTACAGACAATAAAAGATAACGACCGGAAGTGAAATTAAAACTAATATTATTGAGATAATAAGCAACCACATACAAGCAAAATATTTATGTACTCAAAAATCTTAATCACAAATTTCACCACAGAAATTATAATGTTTTTATTATCAGCATGACAACAACGTTTTCTAGAAATGTTAACCGTTTTTACATTTTAATATTCAATTTGTTGACTTTCTAGAATTCAAAATAATTCTCGGATATCAAGTCTTAAAATTACTTGTTGTAGTGTCGGATAAAATAAAACAACGCGAAGCATACATGAATATACACACCACTAAATACTATATCGTACCTTCCGCTCCTTTTCTCCCGCGGAAGTTACGATGGGTACACTATATGAGTGTACGCGCAAGAAATACAGGCTTCTAATACCTGGGGCCTTATTCTCGTAAACTTAACTAAAGATGATTTTAGTGTTCCAGTTATTTGATTGGTCAGTTACTAAAATCGATTGTAAATTTCGTATTATTATCCAATGAAATTGCTTTATTTCTTAAAATCAGGATTTTATCTAATTTAAGTTTTCGAGAATAAGGCCCAGATTCCCAGCATATACCATAACAATTTGTGTTTCTAAAATTAATATTTCTACTACAAATAGTAAAGTATGAACTAAAAAACTAACTACTGGCCATTATCTCTTCATAGAATTTGGTTTTGAAGTTTTGAAGCGTTGTATTTCGTGATACACAACTCCATTGAAATTTCAGGTTTTTCAAATTTAAAAATATCAGCCGGATTTTACTAATAACATAATTATACGGTAAGGTTTTATCTTTTTTTTCAATCGGAATTAGTTTATAATATGTTGAGCCATTGGTTGAGCTATCTGCAGTGCGTTTTGGCACTAATTTAAAAGGAAATAAAGGAGCTTCTTTTTTGTTATCAAATGATTACAAAATCTGCGCTAAGGTTTTGTGCACGACCAACCACTACTGTGCCTGGAGTAGAAGAAATGGAAGTCACAGTAGTGGAACATTTCTAACAAACCACCTGTGGAAGGAAGGACAGAGCACTTGAGGCGACGAAAACAAGAAATACACTGTATTAATTTTCCAATTAGTTCAAACAGACAACACATGTTAGTAGAGCATAATCTTCATAAGGAGGACATGGTAGTGACCCACACCTTGCTTTTACTGGATACAATAGTTTACCATTATCATTTGCATTATTACCTTTGGTTTGTGGATCATCATCTAGACAAATATATTGAGACGCTGCAGCATGATCAAACATCCCACTGCTTAATTCTCCATGATATGCTTTCTGCCAGCCTGGATAACATTCGGCTTTAGCTGGTATCATTAATACTTTAGAAAACTGACTAGTTTGACATACAGCACATGGTACTTGATAATCCTTTTTCGACAGATTTGGAATATTCTCATATTCTGCACCAAACATATATCCCGCATAATGACCTGTATTCTTTTTATTTTCATTCCAGGAGGGATCTAGAGGTAAACATACATATTCAGCTGCTCCTCCAGTATGTGTTGCAAGTGATCCACCAGTCATGCCTAGATATAAATTGATGATGATAATTACACACAGAGAAATACTCAGTGATTGCTATGATATAAATTGATGATGATAATAACAAACAGAGAAATACTCAGTGATTGCTATGATATAAATTGATGATGATAATAACACACAGAGAAATACTCCGTGATTGCTATGATATAAATTGATGATGGTAATTACACACATAGTAATACTCAGTGATTGTTATGATATAAATTGATGATGGTAATAACACACAGAGAAATACTCCGTGATTGCTATGATATAAATTGATGATGATAATAACAAATAGAGAAATACTCAGTGATTGCTATGATATAAATTGATGATGATAATAACACACAGAGAAATACTCAGTGATTGCTATGATATAAATTGATGATGATAATTACACACAGAGAAATACTCAGTGATTGCTATGATATAAATTGATGATGGTAATTACACACATAGTAATACTCAGTGATTGCTATGATATAAATTGATGATGATAATAACAAACAGAGAAACACTCAGTGATTGTTATGATATAAATTGATGATAATAATTACACACAGAGAAATTACCAGTGATTGCTATGATATAATTACACACAGAGAAAGACTCAGTGATTGCTATGATATAAATTGATGATGATAGTTACACATAGAGAAATACTCAGTGATTGCTATGATATAAATTGATGATGATAGTTACAAATAGAGAAATACTCAGTGATTGCTATGATATAATTACACACAGAGAAATACTCAGTGATTGTTATGATATAAATTGATGATAATAATTACACACAGAGAAATTACCAGTGATTGCTATGATATAATTACACACAGAGAAATACTCAGTGATTGCTATGATATAAATTGATGATGATAATTACACGCAGAGAAACACTCAGTGATTGCTATGATATAAATTGATGATGATAATAACAAACAGAGAAATACCCAGTGATTGCTATGATATAAATTGATGATGATAATTACACACAGAGAAATAACCAGTGATTGCTATGATATAAATTGATGATGATAATAACAAACAGAGAAATACTCAGTGATTGCTATGATATAAATTGATGATGATAATTACACACAGAGAAATAACCAGTGATTGCTATGATATAAATTGATGATGATAATAACAAACAGAGAAATACTCAGTGATTGCTATGATATAAATTGATGATGATAATTACACACAGAGAAATAACCAGTGATTGCTATGATATAAATTGATGATGATAATAACAAACAGAGAAATACTCAGTGATTGCTATGATATAAATTGATGATGATAATAACAAACAGAGAAATACCCAGTGATTGCTATGATATAAATTGATGATGATAATTACACACAGAGAAATAACCAGTGATTGCTATGATATAAATTGATGATGATAATAACAAACAGAGAAATACTCAGTGATTGCTATGATATAAATTGATGATGATAATTACACACAGAGAAATAACCAGTGATTGCTATGATATAAATTGATGATGATAATAACAAACAGAGAAATACCCAGTGATTGCTATGATATGAAAGAAAATATTTGACATCTTGTAAATCATTTAGTTTACCGAATAAAACATAAAAAACGTACCTGGATATACTAACTGAGATACATTTTTTGGACAATCACTACGTCCCCATCTTGTAAATATACTACCAGTTCCTATATCTAAAAGGTATAAATATATTATATATTTATTAAAAACATTAGACATTATCGAGAGTCAGTCCGGTTGCTAAGGAGAGCCAGTCGGATATGATCAATTTTCTACCTACTACTACAAAATTATGTGTAAATAGTTGCGATGGTCTTGCGATTGACGGCGACTCAAATGTAGGAATATCTAAACGGAGATTAATCTGCAATATAAAGCGACAGTTCTGCGATTGGAGATGGTCGGCGAAGGTACGAGAATATTCACATGTATTTGGCGATCATTCGCTAACCATTCAGAGGTATCACCTACCTAAGCCGAATATCACCCGACATGTTGTCGACGTGTGAGATTTGGTATGTAAAAACCTCAGTCCCATGAGCTTTGTGATGGTTTGACAACTTCTTGTGAAGAAAAAGATGAACAATCTTAATGTTTCGCAAGGGCATTTGCAGAATGTTGGCCGTGCTGGTATTTATAGCATATGGTATAGCAATTCTTCGCCATTACGTCGTCGATATAACGACGAAGATAGATATGAGAGAGATCAAAATTTTGTCGCAAACGTTCCGCTGAGAAACAAATATTTGCCGACAATCTGCGTATGTTCACAAACGTTTTTAAGGGCACTTTGAGCGACAAAACCTTGTGAAGGCGGCATCTTCACAATTTAATGGCACTCGAAAAGATTTTCTAGTTCTTGCGAAGCGGAAGCACTCCATTGATAAGGCTTGTGATGGCTTACGAGCATCAAAGAAGCACGAACATTCGCACGAAGCATTGCGATTGTAAACTTTTCTTTCGCAAACCATCGCAAAGCCCAGTGGGACTTAAGCATAAAATATAAATAAAGTAAAAACAGTATTAACTTACTCTTACTTGGTGATAGTTGATTTTCACTACTGGTCACTTTTTCTAGTGCTACAATTTTCATCTTCAAATCTTCAATTTTGGTATTCTGTTCAGCAAGTTTAGTATTTTGAACTGTAACGTTTGTTAAAATATCATTTTTTGATGGTAGTTGATTTTCTTGATCGACTTTTTCTAGTTCTACAATTTTAATCTTCAAATTTTTAATTTTGTTATTCTGTTCCAATATCTTGATGTTTTGTTCAGCAAGTTTAGTATTTTGTTCTGCAAGTTTGGTATTCTGTTGCTCGAATTTTGTATTCTGTTGCTCGAATTTTGTATTAAGTTTAGCAATCTGACCCAGAATTTCATCACAGGTAAATACTGACTGTGAACATGGCTGTTTTGGTGTATCCGATACGTTGGTAGACAATACCTGGCTGGAAAAGGTAATAACAGAAAATAGTAGAATACCACGTAATAGAGCCATTGTGAACATTTTAAATTGTTGTCGTTGAAAAGTTTCCTTTTATACTGTAGAGAAATATTTGAAGGCGGCAGCTAGTCTTTGATTTCTGTTTATTTTTATTATGTCTTGCAGACCGAAGCTAATATATCACGCGCAGATATGATAGAGGACAAATTGTGCAAACTTAAAGAGAAATGTTTAGCATTTTCGAGAGTCGATTTGCAAAAAATCTCCAGAACTACTAGAAATGCAAAAATATCGCATAATCCCTTAATGATATTTTCTGTTTATGTATCATGTATAGTCTCACTAAAATACGAGTCGTATTTATGACTTTTAAACCCTGATAATTATGGATACATTTTGTATCTGCATTAATTTTGGGTCATACAGATGGTTCACCATACAGATTATAGTCGGATTAGAGCAGAACAAATTCTAATAATGAGCTGATATAGACCATGTTCATCTAAAGCCTTGGTTCCAAACCTTTGAACTCTTCGTACCCCCTTTTTTTAACGATTCGGCCACCGTAAGTAACACGAACAGCATGAAAGACATAATAAATTTAAAAAAAAAATAGATACAGTTGTTGGTGATTGTATTTATTATTAATTTATAAGATGTTATAATTATATCAATTATAAGGTGAAATAAACTAAAATAAGGTTGATTGATTGATAGTAAAATATATAGAAACCTCTTTTGACGTCATCCCATTGTAACGACAGGTCTTTCTTTTTGCTGATTTCCCTCTTCACGGGGAATTCGTTACAATATCCCTCCACTCAGGGACATTCGAGAGAATATTCATGTAGACAGATAAATATAAGCAATTTATATGCCGGTTTTTATGTTCTGTAAATCTCACGCTATGCATTGAAAATGACACTTTTCACCTATAGTCTAGACCCATTTTCAGAAAATAACACTTGTTAAGGCATTTACTGTTAATTTTTGGCAACAAGTGTTTTTAAGGTAATCAATCCAAAAATTGCTGTTGCCAATCTGAAATATGACTTTTTGACCTTCAAATCAGGAAAAAACAAAATGGCCACCAAAAAAATACAAAAATATAACAATTTCCATATCAGTTGACACAGTCTTGTAATATATGGATTTTAGGATAGTTTGACCCTAGGAATTCATTTCTTGCACTTTCAAATCCAAAATGGCCACCGTTTCCAAAATGGCTGCCATATATCATACATATTTTATATTTCTTTTATTCTTTTCCAATTTTCCTGGAAATGAGATATTATACAGCTATTAATTGTCTTCTGATTTATATTGATTCGGAAACGCTTATCTATTGTATATAGAATATTCTATACAAGTGATTGCTACAGGGGAATGTTTACCAATATTTAGTTGATTTGAGCATTAAATCTATGTAAATAGTCTTCAACAGTACGAAAATAAAAAAAAACCTTTGAATACAGCTGATATAAAAAAAAATTACATTGTAATTTCTTTCGTTTACAAATTGCTCTTCTGCCTAAACATTATGCATCTTGTCGATGAAGACTAATATGAAATCAGTGTGAAGGTATAAGACTGGATAATCTAACATGCTGCAAATGTTTTGAATAAGGATAAGGATAATCATGTATTCGTATGGATGTGAGGGGTCAAATCTTTACGGTAAGCCTGGAATACTATTACTGATTAGAATATCTATAAATATACTGGTCTGTGGTCTGTGGTCTATGGTCGTCCAACACCACGGCAACGTAGTTAGTCCCTTCAAGGGATTCGGTAGACTATATAATCTTCTAACTTTTATGACTCAATAATCTGTTAATCTCCATTCATGTGCAGTAACATACCCTATTCACCAGCTTATGGCGTGTATGTTTCATCTTTCTCTGCTTTGTCAGGACTTGTTCAATTCATTAATACTTTCTGGCCAGAGGTCGCGTTTGGATTTTGAAATTGCTTGAGTAGGGTTATTTGACACAAAGATTTCCAACTTCATTGAGAAAATGTTATGGTCGTTATAACGAACTTCTGGACAAATATATCAAACCTGTTTCATGTATCTTGACTGATTTGTTTAGTAAAGAATAGATTGATCTGATTGTATCTAACGATGTTGACCTATAGTTGTGGAGGGTGCGCTTGAAGCAGACCGATGGTCCTTCTATTTTAGGGTCCACTGCTTTACACCAAATTGTTTGCTTGTGCGCATATTTTTTGGCATTTTGACTTTTTCAAGTCAATCCTTGGAATCCAAAAACATTCACCGTCGTGAAGAATTTTCGACAGAGTAACAACGTGTTGAGAAACACTTGTCAATTTCCAATTCGTGTCTTTCCCATACTAAGGCTTTTTAAATTTTATCTGTTTTTCAGAGTCTCATTTGCCTGTGTTATTGCAGACGCTTAGAATTGGTTACTAATTGTTATAGAAAACTATAACTGGTGTGAATCCTATTCTTTACTAATAAATTGAGTATTGCAAAACATCAACTGTAAACAAATTATCCAGTTAATGGTTTCTATTCTATTCTATTCTTGAAAAAAGACGTTATGAACCCGATATTTGGTGCACGTTAATGCTATGAGTGTCCCCGATACAAATACAAAATTTGAAAGAACTTCTTTCCAATCCCTTTAAAGGGACAGTCTGAATTTTTTTAGGTCAAAACATTTTTTTGCTCAAATTTGTGAAAATTTTACACCAAAATCTGTAACTATCTGCCCTTTAATGTATCTGAAAGTTTTAACTAAAAAAAATCTAGCCGTTAATTTTTAAACGCTAAAAACATGCTATAATTTTCAAAAACCTTACGTAAGTTTTTTTAGTGTGTTATGTTTTTTGGACGCTGATAGGAAACTACTGAACGGATTTGAGTAAAATAAACGCCGAATTGTAGAGAAATGTCCCTCTTGTGTATTTAAAAGGTTTCAGCTAGAAATATTGAGCCATTTAAAGGGCAAACACCAAAAATAGGTCAAATTGTTTAATTAACAATAAGTACTCCCTGTTTGTAATTAACCCTTTAAAATTCAGTTTGATCAAGAAGATATAGAGAAACAATAAGCATACTTTAAAGATACTCTCAGGTAGCATTTGCGATTTTTTTGATAATGGAAACTTTTTTCAAAAAAGCAGAATGGCCCTTTAAATATGTCCTCAAATGACTTACATGAATGTCAAATATTCTACAGAATTACAACCGTAAAATAATAATTTTATTTCTAGTCTGATGGTTATTTTATCTTTATGCAAATACAATAATTAATTAACTACAAACCGTCTGTAATCAAGATTTTTATATAAGCACTTTAGTTGAGGAAACCTTCTACCATTTGGGTTATTTGCATTAATGGACATGAATAGGGGCCATTCATAATAACCAGTTTACGTACGGTAGTGAAAAGTGGAATAACCAGAGCATGTTCGGTAGTGAAAAGTCATATGATAAAACAAGTTTTGTACATTTTGTTTAAGAAATATTAAAAATATTAAATAGAACCTGAAACACGTCTTAAATCAGAGTTACGATGCTATCTTCAGAGAACCGATTTACTTCAGCCTTCGTCCCTATAGAGAAGTTAGACAAGTAATATTTATTTTCGTTTCTACACTTAGAGACGAGTTAGAACGTTTGTTCAAAGACCTGTGCTTAGGGGCATTTAATGGAAAGCTTTTCAGTAAGATACAAGTTACATTGTGTTGTTTATTTGTGTAGACATTGGCTCTGCTACCAATAAACCAGTATATTTTGTAATTATTATTTTTCTGTTCTGTTATATTTAGAGTTCAGTGCTGTCCACTAAACGGTGACACAAATGAAAATATTACTTATTTGGGACTGACTGAAAACACATTTAAACAGATTTTACAACCATATGCAGTCGTTTAAAAATCATATGGTTGTAAAATCTTTGTTTAAATGTGCTTTCAGTCAGTCCCAAATAAGTTTAATGTTCATTTCTGTCAGTGTTTGTGACATCGGCCTTGTAGATTACATTTTTTGATTAGCATTCACCGTTTAGTGGACAAAACTCTTTGTTCCTGCAGTTAAATGGTTTAAGTATATAATTGTCGTCAGTTTCAAATGAATTATTGTTACAACAGAAGAATAGCCTGAATCCAGAACCTTAATCCCATTTTCTCAATAAAGTATTTGATCCATCCTAGGCCTGTACATTTGGTAGATTCAAACCCTCCCTTCACCGAAATCATATTTGACGCATGACAGATCCACAAGGGCCATTTATGTCCGCATGACGCGTATATGGAATCGTAGCTTTAGGGAAGTGTTTTTATAGAAGATTTAAGAATTTGTGACCAATATTTGTAGAAACATTTTTACTGAATGGGGTGTTGAACCAGGTTATATTCAGTGGCGGATCCAGGATTTTTATTGGGGGGAGCTATTTAAAAAAAAAGTATCAAGAATAGGCGGTAGCGCGGCTGAGTATCAAAGCGAGGTGCGGGGAGGGTGCGTGGGGGGTATGGGGGTGTCTCCCAGCATTTTTTTTAAAATCAACATGAAATCATGCAATTTTAGACCATTTTGTGTGGAAAATGTCAGATAAAAATGAACAAACCATTTTCTAACTGTGATTAATATTTTACAATTGACTTAAATGCTGGTCAATTCCACAAGCCTGTATTTACTATTTAAATCAAATAATTAAAAGGTTTAACAATATGTATTATTGATTTATTCTAAATTTAAACATTTAAAAGTACCATCTATACATAAAATCACAAAAGTTACTATTTAAATTACAAAAGGTAGCCGCCGAGCAGATGAAGAAAACTTGTCTAACACCTGAAACAGGGGTTGGCAACCTGTCACGATGCACTTGTAATAAAATTTCGAGTCTTTCCTCAGACATGGTGGCACGTATTGCTGTTAAGGTTTTCTCTATTTTGGAGAAGACTCGTTCTGGTTCTGCAGTGGTGACAAGTAAAGTTGCTTGGATTTTAAAAAGCGTTGCAATGTTGTTAACATTCAAATGAGAGCACTCTCCTAAAGCTTGGCTGGCAGTTTTAATATCAACGGTGCTGGTACTTGTAGACCACTTTTCTTTTCACAATTCAAATTCGCCTTTTACCACAGATATAGGATCAAGTAGATGTGCATACTTCTCTACTGATGGAAGCACTTCATCCCAGGATGTCAGCGTGACTTTGGAAGGGAGCAGTCTTGCTAATCCTAGTGACTGTTTCTGTTGCTGGGCAAATCGAGACTCTAAGTCTACTATGGTTGGATTAAACATGTTGATTCTGTAATATGTTTCAGCATTATCTGCTTCACCTGCAGCTGAATTTGCACGATAAACTGAACGCTTAGCACAACGTGGTGCTCGAATATCTGCTTTGTTAAGGCCTAATTGGGTTGCAAGTTCAGTAGCTTCAAGATGAATGGTGTGGAACTTTGATTCAGAGTCTTTTCACCACTTTTTCAAAAGGCTCAGCAGTATATCAGTTTCTTTTAGTGCGCCAGTGATATCATATCCCACAGTCTGCAGGGATTTCGCAACTGGACGAATGATGCTGGATGTCTCCCTAAGAGAGATAAGTGCAGCTAAAAAAGAGTACTTGGTAATACCATCCAAAACCCTTTGTGCAGGACCTCGTGAGGAAGCTGAATCCCACTCAATTATCTCTTCAAGTGTCTCCACGACAAAGGGCAACAACTCAGAAAGGACAAGAATGGCCTCGTGTCTTTCCACAAATCTTGTTTCACAGAGGTGGATCAACTTAGTATGTTTGGGAACATAATTTGTGCCTTCTTTGATTACAATCTTTAGGTGGTCACTCCTATTTGCATATTTAAAAAATTTACATATTTCATGCACCATGTCGAGGCAGTGCTGAACACCAGGAGCCTGCGATGCTGACAAATTTAAACAGTGCATGGCACAGTGATAAAAAAAAACTGCCACTGGGAGGGCTTTCTGTTTAACAAAGGCGGCTACCCCATCTCTGATGCTTGCCATGTTTGCTGCCCCGTCATACCCTTGTCCAACCAAGTGGTGAATCTCAAGTTTCAGATCTTCTATTTTATTTAAAACAAGAAGGGTACATGTATTAAAGGGATTGTAAAGATGGTTTTCTAAACTTTGTATGTGTATCGGGGACACTGATAGCATCAATTTGTGTCATTCCAATTTCCATTCCGACGTCTGTGGTTCTGGCTATTCCACTAAAACTAACGCGTTTTATGACGTCACTAATAGTGATCTGCATAGATATCAATGGTAGCTTCCGGTAGATCACTATTAGTGACGTCATAAAACGCGTTAGTTTTAGTGGAATTGCAAGAACCACAGACGTCGGAATGGAAATTGGAATGGTGCAAATGGATGCTATCAGTGTCCCCGATACACATACAAAGTTTAGAAAACCTCTTTACAATTCCTTTAAATTTAAATTTATTATAGCTCCACCTTCACCGCGTGCCTCAACAAACAGAACTAAATTACAACACTTGGTTAATACCGTCTCTATCATCCAGTCCCACTTTGTCTACGCCAGGTTAATACAGCATGAATTATGATGCACGTGTAATGATGAATTCATAACACGGAGACCACTCACCCATCTGTTAATCATGTTATAAGAAAGTTATAGCACGTTTTCGTTCGCTCCACTCATGAAAACTGTGCTATAAATAATACTTATTTACATAAATCTAAAAAAAACTCCCTGTAGGCCATAGCCTTTGGGGGGAGCTACCGCTCCCTAAACTCTCCTTCTATGGCCTTTGGAGGGAGCTATAGCTCCCAACGCCCCCCCCCCCCCCTGGATCCGCCACTGTTCTATTACGTTTTCTATTTCGTTTGGTAGGATGTTGGTTACGTCTGTTAGTATAAATATGATACATTTTCAGTACCCAGGTGACTTTAAAGCATCCCCATAGCGGGGAGCATATTGTTTAAAAATTTCTGGTAGAATTTTTATATGATATTTGGTCGATAGTTTTAACTGCTCTGCCATTTGGTTTGCTGTAAGGATTGTCGGTATTCAAATTTAAAGTTATGTCCAAAAAGTTAACAATTTTGAGATTGGCCACAATTGTAATTCTCAGACCTCTTTCAAGAAAGTTTTTGTGATTTCTTTTTTGAGCTTTTCTGCTTTAACTCTAGAGATGTTTTTAAAGGCTGTCAGACCATCTTATCTCTGTATAAGCCTATGTCTATTACTGAATGAATGTAAATTGGAACAGTTTTGCGCAACCAGAATTGTAATATTGGAAATCGTGCAAAAAGTAGATAGCAGTGAAACAAAATGGAATTTCGAAAATTCATAGCACACATTTTTTAGCCGAATTTGCTAATTTTGGACAAATTTTCGATTTTTCTTTTTATTTGTCAGATTGATTTCAAATTCTGGTGCTAAAGCATAAATTAAATTTGCATAGTCAAAACATTAGCATCACTCCCGGTTTTCATTAAATAAAAGTTCTCACTTCCGGTTGTCCAACTTTTTGAAAATTGTATGAATGTCACAAAAAGTGAAAGTGATAGTTAGATATCGTTATGACTCCAAAAATAAGAAGCATTTCCTTCACAGAAATATTTATAGTTTGGCCACCTTCTTGACTTTTCTGAAACTTACAAAAATTTCATTCAAAGAAAACGGCTTATCCAATTTCGACAATTTAAGTGTCAAATAAAAGCACGTAAAAAATGGGAAAACAATTAGGAAGCGAATTTTTTTATTTCGATGCCACCTTTTCGCAATTTTCGGTGGAATTTTGAGAATAATTTGAACTTTTAAATCCTATGTCCTTGACCCTGGATTTATATTCCCACTGTAAGTTAGATAGTCATTTTGATGGCATAAAAACATCTTTTTGAAAAATGTTGATGCCACTTCCGGTTTTGACTTCATTTACTTCTCAACTTTTTTTTTATAATTTTTCGAAAATTTGATATTTGAATTTTTTATTTTTGAAAGATCGTGTAAAAAAAATTTATCCGGAAGAAACAGGTCAATCACCATATTGATATGACGAATTTTTGTAAAACTATAAATAGAGCCTCGGGCCAATAACGTGATTTGAGTGAATTTTTATATTTTTAGAAACCTGAATCGATTGCCAAAGTATGGAAGCCGATTTTTGAATTTCGATTGTGTTCTCCTTTTATTTCCGGTTGAATTTGGTCCGTAATTGCCAAAACTTAAAACGCATGAAACACGTAATCTTTACCTTCTGTCACTTTGCAACTGAACAAAAGTTTTTGCTTTTGGTGAGATCTAACAATAGACATATCGATATTTGTAAACTTATGTATTCTTTCGGTTTTATTGACATTTTAAAATTGTATTTTTTAACTTAAGACTGCTTTATCACGTAATTAGTTTACATACATGCCATACGTTTGTAGAATCTCAATATGGTTAGTCTTCTCTTTCGAATGATATATTACACTAGATATTTTGATTATTATTTGCACTTACTGAAGGTCGAGGACATCAAATGTGAAGGTCACTTAAAAGTAAAATCGAAATTCAAAATTCCACTTCCGTCGTTTTTGTCTAATGTTTATATTTGAAAGTTGTTTCAGCAAAATGAGTTAATGGTTACTTTAGACTAAAAATAAAAAAAAAATATCACCCGCAGAACATCTAAGAGTTTTAAATTAAAATATGTTAATATTACTATTTAAAAGCTTTACATAAACCATCTAGAGTCATGAAAATATGATTTTCAATTCTCGGATATCGTCTTGAAATGACTTGTCGTAGTGTCAGATAAATAGACCATTGCGCCGCCGCCATTAGCCGCCGTTTTCTGCCATTTTCTGCCAGTTGTGAAAAGTAAGCGCCCCGATTTAAGTCAGCCGATTTCTGCCCCTTTGTAAATATAATCATCACATAACCCCAGTTAAGTTAACCCAGTTTACTTTGTAGTCTGTAAAAACATAGTCTATTTAAACTACAATCGCGATCACGTGATAGATAACTAGGGGCCGATTCTATTATGAAACCCGGATTGTCCGGATTTTCTCTCCCAATAATCCGGATAAAAACGTAAATAGATCACAAATGGAGAATCAAGCTGGCCGATATGGGTATGCTTTTCATGAGTCGAATACAATTACGTCATTGACCTAATCTATTATGCATTCTCCCAACAATCCGGAAAAAAAACTTCTTACAACGGTAACACACGGTCCACCGTGATCGTATTTTATTTATTTTAACTAAACTGGAGTAACGGAAATTTTTACGGAAGTAGCCGAGCGGTAACCGACTGCTACGGTAATAAAACGGCAATTTTGTGACGTCATTTTCGTCATCTCTCCGCGATCGCACCGGTCGACAGGATGGAGAGACTAGACTCTCCAAACTCTCCTAAAACAGTCACGTGATGGATAATAGAATAGAAATGGAGAATCCGGACGATCCGAATTTCATAATAGAATTGGCCCGTAATGTATGATATATGTATCACGTGATTGATATTAGTAGTTACACACACATGCATCACGCATGCAATAATTTAGATACGTTTAACTGAAAAAAAAGTCTAGCCAGGCAGTTTCATCTGCTAGCCAATCACTTTGTACAAAATAAATCGGCCCAAGGGTCTACGGATAAAAACAAGACAACATGAAGTATACATGAATATACAAACCACCTGTGGAAGAAAGGACAGAGCACTTAAGGCGACGAAAACAAAAAATCAACTGAATTAATTTTCAAATTATTTCAAACAGACAACACATGTTACACGAGCATTTTCTTCATAAGGAGGACATGGTAGTGCTCCACATTTTACTCTCACTGGGTACACTAGTTTACCATTATTATTATCATTAGTGCCGCTGGTTTGTGGGTTATCATCTAGACAAACATATTGAGACGCTGCAGAATTAAGATAATAAGCACTGGCTAATTCTCCATGATATGCTTCCTGCCAGCCTGAATAACATTCTGATTTAGCTGGTATCATTAATACTGTAGAAAACTGACTAGTTCTACATACAGCACATGGCACATCATAATTCTCTATCGGCATTGGATCCTCATATTCTGCACCATACATGTACCCCGAACTGGAAGCTTTAGCAAATTTAATTTCATTCAAGGATGGATCTGGAGGTAAACATACATAATCTGCTTCAGTTTGTGTGTACTGTGTTCCACCAGTAATGCCTAGATATAAATTGATGATAATAATTACACACAGAGAAATACCTAGTGCAGGGGCGGACTGGGCCGCATGGCCACATGGCTAAAGCCATGCGGGCCGGTGTGCAGAGGGCCGGTTTGTGAAAAATGACAAAAAAATAAAATAAAAAAAAAATTGAAAATTATTTAAAAGAAAGTGGCCGAAATCCGAAATTTAGTCGTATGTGACCAATCTCTATATCTTCCAATTGTACCTACAATAAAAATAGACCTGATTATCTTGATAATTTTCTAAATTTCGGTATGCATGTCCACTTTCTGGCCAACCAGTTTTGAGAGCTGGAGGCAGTGGCAGAACCAGGGGGGTGGAGGGCGTACGCCCCCCTTTACTTTGTCTTTTTTTTCTTTTTTTTAAGAATGGCGAGAATACGACATAAAAAATGTCTAACCCATTAACGTTTACTCTAAAACATACATGGTCCACGTCAGAAACCGTTAAATTAGTACAATTTATACTTATTCTATGTTTTTAAGCCAAAAACAAAAGGTCCAAAATTTTTTCACCTCGCTTCGCTCGGCATGTACGACCCCCCTTTCCAAAATCCTGGCTCCGCTCGGAAATCGCGTTTATGGTAGTCACTTTTCATAATTTTCTGGGGGAATTTTCTTAAGACCCCGACGCTTTGCCCGACACACCTAACTGGGCCGCTCACCGGAAAAAAGCCATGGCCGCGTCACGGCCCCAGTCCGCCCCTGACCTAGTGATTGCTTTGATATAAATTGATGATAATAATTACACACAGAGAGATACTCAGAGATTTCTATGATATGAAAGAAAATAATATAATATGATTGAAAATATTTGAGTTTGCTAGCCAGTAAATAAAATTTCACACCAAACAATACTCATCTTGACATCTTGTAAATCATTAAGTCTACCGAATATAACATAAAAAACGTACCTGAATATACCAACTGAGATACATCGCTTGGGCAATCTCTACGTCCCCATCTTGTAAATATACTACCAGTTTCTGAATCTAGATGGTATAAATATATTATGTATTTATTAAAAACATTAGAAATTATCGAAAGTCAGTCCGGCTGCTAAGGAGATCCAGGCGGATATGATCTTCGTGATAAATACTCCCACCACCTTCTACCTACTACTTCAAAATTATGTCTATATACATAATCTACCAGGAAAATAGAATCATTATTTTGTCAATCCAGCATCTGAGTAATGCCACACTCCAACTGAGAATGCGATGATTTTGCGATGGGGAGACTTGGAAAAGTTTTGCGATGGACGGCGACTCAAATGTAGAAATATCTAAACGGAGATGAATCAGCAATATCAAGCGACAGTTCTGCAATGGTTCTGCTGACCATGACCAAGATTGTTTGGCGATGGTCGGCGACTATTGCTGATGTATCGGAAAATATTCAGCGCTGTATTAGGGATGAACAAGCGAATGTCCCCCGACGTGTAACAGATGGTACAACAATACGTCGATATAACGACGACGATAGATATGAGATTAAAATTTTGTCACAAACATCCTGCCGAGAAACTCGCAAATATTTGCATATGTCCACAGACGTTTTTAAGGACACTTTTGGCGACAAAACTTTGTGAAGACATCTTCCCAATTTAATTGCACTCGAAAATATTTTCCAGCTCTTGGGAAGCGGTCGGGCTCCACTGAGAGGGCTTGTGATGACTTACGAGCATCAAAGAAAAGAAGCACGACGAACATTCTGCATGTCTTTGCGAATGCGAAACATTGCAATTGTATACTTTTCCTTCGCAAATGGTTCACAAACCATCACAAAGCGCAGTGGGACTTAAGCATAAAATATAAATCAAGTAAAAACCGTATTAACTTACTATTGCTTGGTGATGTTTGATTTTCTCTACTAGCCAGTTTTTCTAATTCTACAATTTTCATCTTCAATCTTTTATTTCTTTTCGCGAATTTTGTATTTTGTTGTTTAGCCATCTTAACCTTTAAAACCATTATTTCATCACTGGTATTCACTGTCTGTGAACCTGGCTGTATTGATGGTGTATCCGATACGTTGGTAGTTACTAGCAATGCCTGGCATGTAACAGTAATAACAGAAAATAGTAAAATACCACGTAGTAGAGCCATTTTGAACATTTTAAGTTGTGGTCGTTGAGTAGAGAATTATTTGAGGACATCAGCTAGTCTTTGTTTGCAGTGCGTTCTGCTTTGTCTTGCAAATGACTATTTTTTATTTTTTTTTTTGTCTATTTCTTGTCACGCTACCCAGCCAAAACTACACATACCACACATAACCTGACATCATTTCCTGCGATGATTAACTGCTCGGTGTTGCTTAAATGTAAAATGACGCATTTTTGCCTAACCGGTATTTCAGGGTTAATCCAATAGCTACAAATTGCAATTTTGAAAAATTCAAATTTTGACTTTTGTAGCATACTATTGCAGCACTTTTTAAAGCAATTTTTTTTAACTTGGCAATTTTATTTCGATCGATCTGAAACCTTTCAGTTACATAGACATATGAAAACCATTTTTCAAAGTTTCTATATCACTTACGGTTTTGACGTCATTTGCTTCTAAACTTTCAATTTCAACTACCGGAATATTGAAGATATTTGAAAATCTTAAACTGACCTATTTTTCTTAAAATCTCAATTCAGAACGGGGGTTAATCGGATTTTTTTTAATTTTGAAATCTACAGCTTCTGCAATCGATTGCAAAAAAAATGTAAGTTGTCGATTTTTGAATTCCGATTTCAATTTCTTTATATTTCCGGAACAAGAATTTCAGTAATGACCGAAACTTTCAAGGCTCATATCTAGTGACCTTGACCTTTGATGACCTTTTGACCTGTACAAAAGTTATTGCCCTTGACGAGACATATCATATTATATATTCATTTGCGATGTCTGATGTTTACTACCGGTTTTACCGCCATTTGAAAATTACGTCACAAATTTATAAACATATTTACTATGCTAAATCTGCTCTTTTAAATGATATATAACACAATATATTTGAATCAAAATCGCGCTTTTTAAAATTTACAAATTTTGTGCCAACTTCAATTGTAACTGTGCGTGTTATGCATTATGTTGAAAAAGTTCGTCTTAAAATATATAAATAATAAAATCCGACCTGAAGTAATATATTAGGCGCCATGTTGCTGTGACTAATTTTTTACAAAACTCAAAATGCGGCGTTAGGGGATAATCGGATTTTCATAATATCGATGTTTATAATATCCTTAGTCGATTGCCAACAACCTTATGACAACGGATTTTTTAATTTCGATTTCAATTTCTTTATATTTCCAGAACAAGAATTTCAGTAATGACCGAATCTTTCAAGGCTCATAATTAGTGACCTTGACCTTTGATGACCTTTTGACCTGTACAAAAGTTATTGCCCTTGACTTGATCTATTATATTTTATATGCATTTGCAATGTCTGATGTTTACTTCTGGTTTTATCGCCATTTAAATTTTTTTTAAAGAGCTTTGTCACGTGACCTAATTAAAATACGTCACAAATTTTTAGACATACTTTCTATGCTAAATCTGCTCTTTCAAATGTTATATAACACAATATATTTGAATCAAAATTGCGCTTTTTAAAACTTGCAAATTTTGTGCGTGTTTTTTTTTTATAAATTTTATTTTGATCGATCTGAAAACTTACAGATAGATAGACAATTTGATAATGAACAAAAATATATTTCTTAAATTTTGATATCACTTCCGGTTTTGACGTCATTTGTTTGTAAACTTGAAATTTTAACTTCTGGAGTTTCGGAGATATTTGAAAATTTCTTTTTGCATAATGTTAGAAATGGTCATCATAAAAGATATACATGATAAAATCCGAACCGGAAGTACTAAGTCAGATGCCATGTTGTTGTGACATATTTTTATAAAACTAAAAATGGGGTCTTAGGGGATAATCAGATTTGCATAATATCCATAATATGGCCAACAACCTTATGACAACTGATTTTTGAATTTCGATTTCGATTTCTTTATATATCTGAAACAAGAATTTTAGTAATTACCGAAACTTTCAAGGCTCATATCTAATGACCTTGACTGTTGATGACCTTGCGTCCTCTACAAAAGCTATTGCCCTAGACGATATCTATGCACGGATACTTCATTTCCATGTTCACTTCCGGTTTTATAGTCATTTGAAAATTAACGTTTTTAACTTTAAAAAGCTCTGTTACTAGACCTATTTTACATACGCCACAAATTCTTTCAGTCTCATCTATTCTATCAAAAGATACACACAACAATATATTTAAATGGAAATAGCGCCTTCTGCCTTTCAGTTATTAAATTAAAACTTGGTCAGTTGAAGGGAGAGAACTACAGTACATGTTAAAATATATTTACATTCAAATGCGAGGTTCTCTCCTTTCAACCGGTAATTGAATTAACCCGCGTTTGTCCCATTCGAACGACTAGACGCCTTTTCCATGACAGCCTCTCCGACCTGCAACACTGACAGGGGGTAATCGTGATGATAAATCATCACCTACAATTATCGTGTATGTGCATTGAAACATTGAAACTGCAGGACTAACACTAGAAAATTTAGAGAATTAAAACGACTTATGAACCCGATATTTGGTGCACGTTAATGCTATGAGTGTCCTCGATGCACATACAAAATTTGAAAGAACTTCTTTCCAATCTCTTTAAATATGTCCTCAAATGAATTACATGAAGGCCAAATTCTACAGAATTACAACCGTAACATAATCATTTATTTCTAGTCTAATGAGTATTTTATCTTTATGCAAATACAACTAGAACCATAGATGGTACCGAGCAGTGCGCGTCCGGTTTCTTCCATGGGTGAAAAGTGGCAACTTTCAATCCATGTTGTGTGATTTACAGAAGAAATCTTGTTTTACATTCGTAAGTTAAAAGAAGAAGATACAATAATTTCAAATTTTATATAATTGGAAAGACCAGACAGGGCATAGTAAGACAAAGAAAGAATATAAGTATGTAATTGCTAATAAATAGCCGCGTACACTATGTTTTTATTCAGTTGTCAATTATCAGTTAGTCATACAGCAAGCAACTAGATGAGACGATACGTTCTCAAAGGCTCGTGTTAGAGAGCCAGTTAGATATCATATTAGTAAATGTGTGTATACGTGTTAAACTGTTGATTAAAGAGATCGTTCCTTAAACTTCTTATTGCATTAACTCGTCACCTTTTGGCTGGACCCCACAATAATTGCTCAGTTGTATAAAAGCAGCTCCAACTCTCCAAGGGGTTACCTTAAGCTCATTACAACCTTGCGCTTTTTGGTGGCAGAGGTGGGATCCAACACTTGAGTTGTGCAATCGGAAGAGCTCTCGACTATGAACAAGGAATGACAAGAAGATCCCGAGCGAGAGATTAACGGCGAGAGCCCAACTAAAATTGTCGAAACAGCAGATCCTTAAACTACAGAAATTTACTCATTCAATAAAGGAGCCTTTGGTGGAAGTGAGTTTTTAGATGTTAGACCGAAACAATTGGCTCCCAGTGAAGATATGGAGAGTCATCACTTTTCTACTCCATTTTACCCGCGTCAAAGGCATCTATGAGTGAGCATGTCATGGGAGATCATCGATATCGAGACCAGAGTGGATCACATAGATATTTTAAGCCACAAACTTCTGATGGTACTATATCAATAATGGACTATAAAGTGCACTTTGAAACCTGTGCAGAAATAAATGGAGCTCAGAAGAGCTCAGGAAGCAACAGGAAGCAGATGTAGCAGATGTCAGCTCCCAATGTATTTTGGGTCTGGATTTCCTTAAGGCGAACCACGGAGTGATTGATGTTACTGAAAAGACCCTTACCATCAATGACAAGAGGCATGAAATCATTGAAGAAGGTGACTGTGGTGTGTTCCGTGTCCTTGTTTCTCAATCAGTAAGCATCCCTGGAGGTTATGAGAAATTAATTGGAGTTGAACTGTCTAAAGACCAACAGATGTTATTAAGTGACACGCCAGGAATTATTGAGCCTAAGGAAGGTGTAGCAGAAAGACATTCTATACTATCAGCTCTTGTTCTGGCTCAACCTCAATCAGATCAAAACAGCTTTATTTTAAGAATAATGAACCCGTCTTCAGAAACTAAAATTCTACACAAAAATACCGTAGTGGGAACCTTTAATCCTGTTGATATTGTAGAGCCTGAACTCACCAGATCGACATCAACCAAGAAAAAGATACCCGACCACCTATCAGATTTATATAATCGTGGATTAACTTCTTCACAGGGAAATCAGCTTGCAGAATTATTAATAAAACACCAAGAACTGTTTGCTCAATCATCAGGCGATCTTGGTCATACAGATAAAGTGCAGCACGAGATAAATGTTGGAAATGCCACCCCGATCAAACAGAAAACGAGACGTGTGCCTCTACGCGAACGCGAAGAATTAGATCAAATGTTGTCGGACATGCTTTCCCGGAATGTAATAGAGCCCTCAACGAGTCCATGGGCTAGTCCTATTGTCTTAGTAAAGAAGAAAAGAGATGGCACTTTACGTTTTTGCGTCGATTACCGACTCCTAAACGATGTCACAGAAAAAGATGCGTACCCCTTACCAAGGATCGATGAGACCCTTGATTGTTTAGGAGTCGTCAAATGGTTCTCAACTCTCGATATCTTATCCGGTTACTGGCAAGTTGAGGTGAAACCAGAAGAGAGCAAAAACAGCCTTCACCACTATGCATGGCTTATTTCAATTTAGAGTGATGCCCTTCGGGTTATGCAATGCACCAAGTACTTTCGAGAGACTAATGGAATCAATATTAGCTGGATTACAATGGGATATATGTCTTGTGTATCTTGATGATATAATAGTCTTTCAAAGACATTCGAGGAGCACATACACCATCTTGATCAAGTGTTCAAACGAATATCTGAATCCGGTACGAAGTTCAAACCATCCAAGTGCTGCCTCATTAAATCACAAGTTGAATTTCTGGGACATGTGGTGTCTGCGCAAGGAATATCAACGGATCCGGAGAAAATCAAAGTTATTCGGGACTGTCCAGAACCAAGTAATGTGAAAGAGCTTAGATCATATTTAGGAATATGCGGATACTATCGACGTTTTAAAAAAGATTACGCAAAGTTAGCAAAACCACTACATAGATTGACCGAAAAAGGTCGTGAGTTTAAATGGACAAAAGAATGTCAAGCATCATTTGACTCCTTAAAGAATAAACTTATTTCATCGCCTATTTTAACGTATCCTAATGTTGAATATCCATTCATATTAGACACCGACGCCAGTGGGTATGGACTAGGAGGAGTCCTATCACAAGTCATCGATGGTACGGAAAAGGTCGTGGCTTATGCCAGCAAATCCTTATCTAAAAGTGAACGAAACTACTGTGTCACCAGACGCGAGCTATTGGCGGTTGTGTACTTCGTCAAGCATTTTAAAGCATATCTATACGGAAGGCGATTTACTGTCCGTTCTGATCACGGAGCTCTGAAGTGGCTCATAAACTTTAAAAACCCTGAAGGACAACTTGCTCGTTGGTTAGAAACATTAGCGATGTATGAGTTTGACATTATATATCGGCCTGGTCGTGTCCATAACAATGCAGACACTTTATTAAGAAAACCCTGTGTGCAGTGTCAGGGTACCCATGCAGATTCTGTCGTTAATCAGATTGGAATTGATTACTCGTTCAGCTCGAAACAATTAGAAGATCCAGACATATCTCTTGTTTTCAACTGGAAGAAGGAAAACCGCAAGCCGGAATGGAAATTGGTTTCTCCAGAGAGTCCGCTTGTCAAGAAATTAATAGCAAAATGGGACCATCTTGAAATAAAGAACGATGTTTTATTCCTTAATGAAAGAAAATGATGCGAGACAAGGATGAGAGCCATTGTTCCCGAACGTGAAAAGGAAGAAATGGTAAGACTCGCACACGATTTACCTACTGGAGGACATCTCGGAGTAGCAAAAACATTAGAGAGAATCAAATTAAAGTACTATTGGGTTGGATTAAAACATGATATAGCTGAGTTTATTGGGACCTGTTCAATTTGTTCGCCGTTGAAGCTCAGGAAACAAAAAGCAAAACTACAATCGTTTGCTGCAGGAGCACCAATGGAGCGCGTGGCCGTGGATATAATGGGGCCTATCGATTCAACAGAAAGAAACAATAGCTATATCTTAGTTGCAACAGACTATTTCACTAAATATACTGAAGCGTATGCTATGCCGAATATGGAAGCCGTGACTGTTGCACGAACACTTTTAGAAAACTTCTTCTTGAGGTATGGGCTCCCACGTCAATTACACTCGGATCAGGGCAGGCAATTTGAAAGTCATGTTTTCAAAGAACTTTGTAAGCTTCTGGGAATTGAGAAAACACGAACGACACCCTACAGACCTGAGAGCAATGGACAGGTAGAGAGAGCAAATAGGACATTGAAAGCGATGTTATCTGCGTTTGTCCAAGATAAAAATGATGACTAGGACGTTATGCTTTCCTATGTGATGTTCGCCTATAGATCGACAACTCATCAATCGACGAACTATACACCAAACTTTTTGATGTTTGGGAGAAATGTGAACTCTCCAATGGATATCCAATACGGATTGCCATCCGGTGAGGAATATCCTGAATCACAACGTTGGAGTAGATAATTATGTGAGACAATCTCATAGAGTAACACGACAATATCTAGCAGGACAATTAAGGCGTCAAAAACAGTAATATTATTATGATCCGTCACAAGGAAGAAAAAGTTTAGAATGTGGATCATCAGTATGACTGTACACACCAGTTAAGACGGCAGGAATCCCAAATAAATTCCAGAAATATTGGAAAGGCCCGTTCACGGTGATTAAAAAGTACTCCGATATAACTTACAAAATAGTTAACAAGAACTCAAAGCGTACACAAGTTGTACATATCGATAGATTACGCGAGTTCAAGAAAAGACCAGAAGCAGAAATCGAGGACGAACAAGAAAATGGATTCACCGATGAAGTGCTTGAGGCTCAATACGGAAGTGACAATGACAATGATTTGGATGATTGCAGTGATCGACTTACGGACTGGACGAATGTCTAAGAAACCCGTTTATCTACAAAATTATGTGTGTTAATTAAATTACTTTATCTACTTTCAGGTAAGACATCTATGTTCGCCTGTGAAATATGTTCATTTTACACATCGAAAATTCAAACATGAGCCGTCACATGAAATCGAAGAAACACTTAGAAATAACTGAGGCATTAGAGAAAGAAAGAAGACGAGCAAAAAGAAGAGAAGAGAGACATGCAGAGAGAAAAGTTGGATCTGAATCTGAGTCTGGAATAAAAAGATTAGTAATGTCAATAAAGAAACCTGGACCTGAGACTTTATATTGTTCTGAGACCGATTCTCTTGACATTGGTGAGGAACCGGACGTGCATTTGGAATTTGACGTGCCACGATATAGGGATACACAGAGCAAGTCCAGCACGAGCGAGTCCAGCATGAGTGCAGATCAACAAAATGTGCAGGATATACCAAAAATAATCGCGGATCAAATTAATGTGCCTAGTACAAGTTCGGATCGTCGGGATGTGCGAATTAATGAAAGTAAGGTTCAACACGATTTTCCGCGGCGTTCATAAAAGACGGATTCCGCGGATTCCGTCTTTTATTAATGTCGTGACACATAATCCGCGGAATCCGCGGATTTAAAAAAAGCAGTCTTCTATGGGTTACTATAAGACGGATTCCGCCGAAATCCGTCTTTCAGTGACGCCTTTACTATAATCTGTGGAATCCGCGGATTTTTTTTTTAAAATTAAAGCAGTCCTCTAGTATACATGTTGTCGAGAACTAGATACTGTTGGTGACCAGTGGAACCCGCGGACATAATACAGGGGCGGATCCAGGATTTAGAGAAAAGGGGGGGGGGGGGGGTCTGAGATAACACATGCTTCAAATTCAACGGTTCCGCGAGCGCCAAATTTCTTGAGGGTTCTGACATCAGTGGGCCAAAAATAGGGGGATCTCGAGCCGGCGGAGAACACCACCCCCTCTTGGATCCGCCCCTGTAATATATGGCACACTGAACGTGCAAAATATCACACTGAGTGTCAAAAGGCGGGCCCGGTTTTGAGTGTTGGGGAAAAGGCTCATAGTGCCGGCGGTTAGAGTCTCTGGACGGGGGGTAGAGTGACTACATCTCATGGAAGACCGGTTGTTCAGAGGCATCCTGGTCCAAGCCTGGAGAGGTGGAAATAAGGGCCATGTGGAACTA
Source organism: Lottia scabra (assembly GCA_029955415.1). Taxonomy (NCBI): domain Eukaryota; kingdom Metazoa; phylum Mollusca; class Gastropoda; family Lottiidae; genus Lottia; species Lottia scabra. The sequence goes on along the minus strand of JARJEI010000014.1, from coordinate 7,102,796 downwards.
AGCTTTAGTGTAGACTTCCAGCCTGTGTAGCTTATTCATCAATTTCCATCCATCTTGTAAAAGAAATACTGGTGCACATGGCATTTGTTTACAAACATCGGTATGTTTATATTGTATTTTAACCCTCGTTTTGTGAATTATTTTTATCTGAAGACCAAGGTTGACTGGTATAGACTTCAGGATTAAAGCAAACATTCGAGCCCCGTGCACCTTCAAAACAAAAATATACATGAAGACTTAATCAATAATGATTAAAAATTTCATTTACATTTTATTAATGTTTTAGGTACAAAACTAAACTCAATACGTAAAATTTACACGGAGTTACTAAAGACCGCTTTATTCCGCGGATTATGTGTCACGACATTAATAAAAGACGGATTCCGCGGAATCCGTCTTTTACGAACGCCGGAGGACGAAGTTTCGAAGAGAGATAGGCATGTGTTTATAAACTATTTCAGAGTATGAGAATTGACACTTACAGAATTTTAATATTTGTTCTTTGTTTTTGTTTTCTAATCATTGTGGAAATGCGAGTCGCATTACCTGAAGGCGTGGGTACTGAAATGATATTTTAGTTATTTTATGTTTTTTTGACAATGGGTCCGAATACACCACTTTGTGATTACGAACTGTATCGAACGCATCCAAGATGGCACAGCGTGTAAGCAACGATTCTGCTGGTTTGTGATTTTTCATTTTCTGATATTAATAAGACTTGATATTATTTGTATTTGTATGTTTATATAAAATGTATGTCCTGTTTTTATTTTTCATTCATGATTTTCATTTATTTTAACGTTTTATGTACTGACGTGACGATATTAGTACGAATGACCACGCTGTTATTATTGTTTATGTAGGCGGAGTTTGTTCCGTCACGTGACCTGTCATTGCTAATAAATAGCCGAGTGCACTATGTTTTTATTCAGTTGTCAATTATCAGTTAGTCATACAGCAAGCAACTGGATGAGACGATACGTTCTCAAAGGCTCATGTTAGAGAGCCAGTTAGATATCATATTAGTAAATGTTTGTATACGTGTTAAACTGTTGATTAAAGAGGTCGTTCCTTAAACTTCTTATTGCATTAACTCGTCATCTTTTGGCTGGCACGTTGGACCCCACAATAATTGCTCGGTTGTATAAAAGCAGCTCCCATTCTCCAAGGGGTTACCTTAAGCTCATTACACAGTCAATACGTCAATTTCCCCAGAAAATTAGAAAAATCCTTACACAGCACAATATAGTTAAAGTTGGTCTTTAGAAAACAAAATATATACATCCTCATGCCCCATGGTCCCCTAACATACACCCTATGGCTCCCTAGGGGCCCAGGGTATCCTTGCATAAACCTTCGTAAGCTATGGGCGCCCGTAAGTCATTACATAAACTGAATTTACAACCTTGCAGGAAAGGCGCAGACGGCACAAACTTACAATGATGTACAACATTATAAATAATCTTACTCCATCTTATTTATCAGACCTTGTTGAATTTAAATTTACAAACTACAATCTTAGAAACATTGGACAACTTTTAGAATACAACTGCAGAACTAACCTCTTTTATAATTCATTCATTCCATCAGCTATCCGTGAATGGAATCAGATACCCGAAACCAAAAATTGCATCCGTTCTATATCCGCCTTCAAATCTTTTCTCAAAACCAACGATCAAATAGTACCATCATACTTTTATTTAGGAAATCGAAAAAATCAAATACTGCATTGCCGTTTGCGTCTTTCCAGGAGTGATCTAAATGGCCACAAAGTTTTACGTCACGTTTCGGAACAACCTGCATGCGTTTGTGGCCACTATTTTGAAGACGCCGAGCATTATCTAATCAACTGCTCCTTACATCTTGATGCCCGAAACATGACTATTAATAAGCTGTCATCAAAATTCATAAATTTAGATATCTTATACTTAATGGAACAGATTCTCAGCTTGAGTCGGAGGAAATTTTTAAAACTTTCATTTCACTTTCAAAATGATTTTAAGTTATTATTTCTAAATTATTTTTAGCATTATTATTATTTCTAAAGAATCATTATTATCATTTTCAAATTAACCGAACAATTCTCATAGATGTCTTGATATTGTAAATACGTTTGACCCTTCATATACACATATTTATTGCAGTGCGTTCGATTTGCTTTGGTTTCATAATGTTTTTTTTTTTACAGTGCGTTCAATTTCGAACGCACTGCTTTGTTTTCAGAATGTTTTTTTTTGCAGTGTCGAACGCACTGCTTTGGTTTGCAATTGACTATTTTTTTTTGCAGTGCGTTCTAGCGAACGCACTGCATTGTTTTGCAAATGTCTTTTTTTTTTTTTTTTTCCGTTTTCTGGTCAGAGCGCCCAGCCAAAACTATGCATGCCACACATAATCTCTCAAGATTTCCCACGATAATCTACTGCTCGGTATTGTTTAAATGTAAAATGGCGCATGCCCTACCAACCGGAAATGAGGTATGAGAACATATGGGTTTTGATGTTTTGGCCATTTTCTCCTTTATTTTTCAACCGATTTCGATCGGACTGACTTTGCTTATTTCTCTAATCGATTCTCCACGAGACAAAAGTTTAACAATATCATTTTGAGAAAAACTTGCTGACTTTTGGAGCACCTTTTCTGGACCACGTTTTAAACTTTTGCAATTTTATGTTGATCAACCTGAAAACTTACTTATATATTTATAGACATTTTGATTGCAAACAATTAGCAATTTTCAAAATTTCGATATCACTTCCGGTTTTGACGTCATTCGCTCTCAAAGTTGAAATTTCAACTTCCGGAATTTTGAAGATATTCGAAAAATTCTTTTTGCAGTATGTTTGTTATGTAGACACAAAAGTATACAAATCATAAAATTTGACCCGGATGTAACAGATCAGTCGCCATCTTGAAATGGTATATTTTCATAAAACGCAAAATGGGGCCTCAGGGTGTTATGGAATTTGCATAATTATAATGTCTATGCAATCTACAGTCGATTGCGACCAAAACATGGGAAGCGGTTTTTTAATTTTAATTCTGAATTTTTCTAATTTCCGGTAAAAATAAATCAGTAATTGTCAAAACTTTCAAGGCCCATATTTCGTGACCTTGACCTTTCTTGACCTAATGACCTGTACAAAAATTATTGCCCTTGAGGAGATGTATCCATTGACATATTATTTTCAGATGCCCAAGGTTTACTTCTGGTTTTATAGCCGTTTGAAAATTGCCATTTTTAACTTTAAACAGCTCTACCACGTGACCTAATTTACATATGTCTTATTTTCTTTCACCGTCTTACTATGCTCTGTCTGCTCTTTCCAATGATATACAACACAATACATTTGAATAAAAATTCCGCCTTTTAAAGTTTGAAAAATTTGTGCCAATTTCCATTGAAACTATGCGTATTTTTTTCAAATTTTATTTCGATCGTTCTGAAAACTTACGGATAGATAGACATTTTGATGGCGAACAAAAATATGTTTTCAAAAATTTAGTATCACTTCCGGTTGTGACGTCATTTGCTCTTAAAGTTAAAATTTCAACTTCCGGAATTTTGAAGATATTCAAAAAATTCTTTTTGCAGTATGTTTGTAATACAGACACAAAAGTATACAAATAATAAAATTTGACCCGGATGTAACAGAGCAGTCGCCATCTTGAAATGGTATATTTTCATAAAACGCAAAATGGGGCCTAAGGGTGTAATGGAATTTGCATAATTCTGATGTCTTTGGAATCTACAGTCGATTGCTACCAAAACATGAGAAGCCGATTTTTGAATTTCAATTCTGATTTATATTAATTTCCGGTTAAGATAAATCAGTAATTGTCAAAACTTTAAAGGCTCGTATCTCGTGACCTTGACCTCTGGTGACCAAGTGACCTGAAACAAATTCATTGCCATTGACGATACCTATGCGCGGATACTTTCATTTAGGTTTTCCGATGTTTATTTCCGGTTTTATATCCATTTGAAAATTGCAGTTTTTAACTTTAAAGAGCTCTGACACGTGACCTAATTCAAGTACGTCACAAATTTTTCACAATCTAATTATGCCAAATCTACTTTTTCAATTATATACAACACAATATTTTTAAATGAAAATAGTGCCTTTTGAATTTTGAAAATTAGTTATTCCACCTACTTGTAAAATATTAAATTCAAATTTCAGTTGAAGGGAGAGTACTCCATTTTGACATAAAGCTGCGTTTGGGCGATCGCCCTCTGCCATTAACTTGCGTTTGGGCGATAGTATATCATAAATGTACCTTTTTTACATTGTAACAGTTTTAAAAGAAACATTAATATATATTTTCTTTGAACGAATTATGGATTGATAAATTTCGATCTGTATTTAAAACTACGAAGTCTGAATGCTTTGCAGTCCGTTTCTAAATTGAGATTTGGCTCTTTCATGTGTCCTTTTTGCACTTTAGAACTTTTTATCAAATCTTCGAAATTTTGTGATATGCGTTTTCCACTGATGTATATCAAACTGTGATTACGCCTTTTTTTTTAATCAGATTACTTTTCACTACCGAACATGAAATGTTTATTTCACTTTTGACTACCGTGTGTGAACTGGTTATTCTACTTTTCACTACCGAATTCAAAATTGTGCGTTTTAAAAGTGTGTACCTTCTGCATTTTAATGTAAAACAAGCTTTCTTCTGTAAACCTGATATTATGGATTGAAAGATGTCACTTTTCACCAATGGACGAAACCGGATGCGCACTGCATGGTACCATTCATGGTTCTAGTTTTTGTCTATTTCTGGTCACGCTCCCCAGCCAAAACTGCACATACCACAAATAACTTGACATCATTTCCTGCGATGATTAATTGCTCGGTGTTGCTTAAATGTAAAATGGCGCATTTTTGCCTGACCGGAAATGACGTATATTAAAAAGTTGTATTTCAGGGTTTTTCCATTTTCAACTCATTTTTCCAACAGATTGTGATCGGTCTTTTTTGGTTCATTTGTTTAACCCAATAGCTAAAAATTGCAATTTTGAAAAATTCATATTTTGACTTTTGTAGCTGACTTTTGGAGCACTTTTTAAAGGATTTTTTTTTAACTTTTGCAATTTTATTTCGATCGATCTGAAACCTTTCAATAACATAGACATATGAATTTCCAAAGAAAATCAATTTTCAAAGTTTCGATATCACTTCCGGTTTTGACGTCATTTGCTTCTAAACTTTCAATTTCAACTTCCGGAATATTGAAGATATTTGAAAATTTTTTTTTGTGTTATCATAGATTTGGTCATACATAAAAAATAAAATGATGAAATTTTATCCAGGTGCAAGGGATCAGCCGCCATCTTGAACTGACCTATGTTTCTTAAAATTTTAATTCAGAACCGAGGGTTAATCGGATTTTTTTAATTTTGAAATCTACGACTTCTGCAGTCGATTGCAAAATAAATGTAGGTTGTAGATTTTTGAATTTCGATTTCAATTTCTTTATATTTCCGGAACAAGAATTTCAGTAATGACCGAAACTTTCAAGGCTCATATCTAGTGACCTTGACCTTTGATGACCTCTTGACCTGTACAAAAATTATTGCCCTTGACGAGATCTATCAGATGATATATTCATTTCCGATTTCTGATGTTTACTTCCCGTTTTATCGCCATTTGAAAATTGCAATTTTTAACTTTAAAGAGCTCTGTCACGTGACCTAATTTACATACGTCACAAATTCTATTTCATTTTTACTATGCTAAATGTGCTCTTTCAAATGATATATAACACAATATATTTGAATCAAAATTGCGCTTTTTAAAACTTGCAAATTTTGTGTCAAATTCCATTGAAACCGTGCGTGGTTTTTTGAAATTATTTCGATCGATCTAAAAACTTACAGGTAGATAGACAATTTGATTCTGAACAAAAAAATATTTCTAGAATCTTTATATTACTTCCGGTTTTGGCGTCATTTGCTTGTAATCTTGTAATTTTAACTTCCTTAGTTTTGGAGATATTTGAAAATATTTGTTTGCATTATGTTAAAAATGGTCATCATAAAAAAAAAATAATGTAATGTGACCCGTAAAAAATATATTACAGTGGAAGTATTATAAAAATATCCAATTTTTGAAAAATGAAATATAATGAATAGAGTTTTACGTCCTGCTTTGCTTTTCTGCACCTATATTGAGGACGGGCAAACGCCATGCAGTGCGTAATGAGGAAAATTTTGCATTAGTCTGATATTATTATCAATTTCCATTTGTCGAGGTATCTTTAACATCACAGCCAATTAGCACATCGGTTTATTTACACCCACGATTGAACGCCCTTACCATGTCAGCCCCTCCGACATGTATCACTGACGGGATTCATCTCTGGACATTCAGGATGGCGAGCAGGCATCTGATTCACTAAGCCACTGGGGCCCCCTTCAAATCATTATACCTGCATCACTGATAGGGGGTAAGAGTAATGGACATTCATTACCTTTTAATATGGCATAGGAAGGGTCATTACATCTTCCCATACCTGATGGCATGTGAGAGTCTACGTTGTTGTGTTACAATGTATCAACCCCTCAGCACGTCACACACTTCAGGATCAGTGTACTGTGTACAGTGTATTGTTTCATTTAACGCTTCTCACTGGTCAATGTTTTAATATAATGTACAACAAATGGTTTTTTATAATATCATTAAACTAAAATACAACAATGAAATTTTTAGGGGAGAATTGTATCCTACTAAACTATATTAAGAATTTTTCAAATGATCTGAAAAAACACTTGCTTGCAAATTATAAGATTAAAACTTACATGTTTGTTTTCTGTATGTTTAAATGCAGTTCTCTCCCTCCAACTGACAAATGTTTGTTGTCTATATGTTCAAATGCAGTTCTATCCCCTCAACTGACAATTGCAAGTGCTTACTTTCTTACATTGTCACTTCCACTTTTAACGTTATAAATTATGTAGTAAAATGAAAAAATAAAATCTAAATATAGAAGAAAACGATCCGATGCCAAAAGAAATAAATTCGTTTTAAAAATCTGGTTCTGTCATTTATTAAATTTTTTTTTTTAAAACTGTATGTCTAAAAACGTTGATTATTAAAATGTTTTTAAAAAAAATAATAATATAAATTTTTTGCTAAGGTCATTTTAATATGACAAATTACGAGCTGAACTGCGATCTTTTAAGAAAGGTAGCACTCAGAATTCTAATGTCATTTACATATCATATCAAGTAATGGTGTTATGCGGCAGCTCAGTGAGCTAGACGCTTGCTCGCCAACCTGAACGTCCAGGATTGAATCCCGCCAGTGATGCAGGTCGGAGGGGCTGACATGGAAATAGCGCCTAGTCGTTCGGATGGGACAATAAACTATGGTCCCGTGTGCTATTGGCTGTGCACGTTAAAGACCCCTCAACAGTTGGAAATCGAAAAAAAGAGCAGGCTAATGCACACTGCAAGGCGTTTGCCCATATAAGTGCAGAAAAAAATAGGACGTAAACTCCATTCATTTCACTTCATTTCTTTCATATGTATGATATTGCATATGAAAAATATTAATAAATTTTCTTTAACTATTCTACTTCCAATGATGTATAAAAATGTACATACATAAAAACAACAACTTTTTAATCAAATGACTTATCACTGGTTATTCTACTTTTCACTCCCGAATAAAAACAATTTATATGTATGGATTTTAAATGACACTTTTCACCCATAGACGAAACCGGATGCGCACTGCCCAGTATCGTCTCACGATTCTATTTTTTTTTTTTTTTTTTTTTCTTCAAATTCTGGTCAGAGCGCCCAGCCAAAACTGTAAAAGCCACCTTGCATTGATGCAATTTCTCTTATGTACTCGAAAAACTAAGTTTTTTAAATGTAATTTGATGCATTTTTGTTCAACCGGAAATGACGTAGGACACAAAAGTGTATTTTAGTAATTTCCATTTCACGGCTCTATTTTTCATCCGATTTTACTCGGATTTTTTTTAGGTTACTTCTATAAACCAATGTCTACAATACGGCTTCTTAAAGAAATTGAAAATTTTTACTTTTGTCCCTAACTTTTTTTAGTTTTAATTATAAAATTTTTTCAACTTCTACAATTTTATTTCGATGAATCTGAAAATATACAGGCATATAGGCATTTGGATTGTGAACAAAGTTTCAAAATTTCGATATCACATTCGGTTTTGACGTAAATGGCTCTTAAAGTTAAAAATTTAACTTCCGGAATTTTGAACATATGTAAAAAAAAATTTCGGAAATATGATTGAAATGACAATTCAAAACAATAAATTAAAAAAAAAAATGACCCGGAAGTAACAAATAAGCCGCCATATTGATATGACCAACTTTTGTAAAACTCAAAATGGGGCCTCAGGGTTACGAGCGGAATTCGTAATAATAGTATTTTAGGACAGCCCAGTCGATTGCCAAAAAAAATACGTGATTAGAATTTTGATTTTTAATACAGCCTTTTTGTTATTTCCGGTATAACGTTTAAAATATTTGCCAAAATTTCAAAGACTAGTAACTCATGACCTTGACCTTTTATGACCTTGTAACCTGAACAAAGGTTATTGCCCTTGACTAGATCTATCCAATGACATATCCATTTTTGTTGTCCGATGTTTACTTCCGGTTCTATTGCCATTTGAAATTTGCGATTTTCAACTTTAAACAGCTCTGTCACGTGACCGAAATAACATACGTCACAAATTCTTATATATTATTAGTGTGCTTATTTTACTCTTTCCAGTGATATATAACACATTATGTTTGAATGAAAATTGCGCGATTTAAAATTTGAAAATTTTGTGCAAAGTTTCATTGTAACTGTGCGTGTTTTTTTCAAATTTTATTTTGACCGTCCTGAAAACTTACAGGTAGATAGACATTTTGATTGCAAACTCAAACGCTTCCGGTTTTGACGTTATTTGCTTTTTAAATCTAAAATCTAACTTCCGGAATTTTGAAGATATATGATTTTATTTGTTTGCAATATATTTGAAATGGTGCTATATAAACAATCAATCAATGACATTTGACCCAATTGTAATAGATCGGCCGCCATATTTATATGACTAACTTTTGTAAAACTCAAAATGGGGCCTCGGGGTTATGAGCGGAATTCGTAATTGTAGTATTTTTGAACAGCTTAGTCGATTGCCCCAAAAAGTACGTGATTCGATTTTGATATTCGATGATGTTTTTTTGTTATTTCCGGTATATTGTATTTAATGTAATTGCCAAAATTTCAAAGAATTGTAACTCGTGACCTTGAAATTTTTTGACCTTGTGACCTTAACAAACGTTATTGCCCTTGACCAGATCTATGTACTGATGTATCCATTTTAGTTGTCCGATGTTTACTTCCGGTTCTATGGCCATTTGAAATTTGCGATTTTAACTTTAAATACCTGTCACGTGACTTAACTTTCATACGTCACAAATTCTTATATATTCTTATTGTGCCTAATCCATTCTTTTTAATGATATATAACACTTTGTGTTTTAAAGAAAATTGCGCGATATAATATTTGGAAGTTTTGTGCAAAGTTCTATTGTCACTATGCGTGTTTTTTAAAATTTTATTTAAATGTTCTGTAAACTTGTGGGTAGCTAAGCATTTTGATTGCGAACTCAAATCTATTTTCAAAATTTCACTACCGGTTTTGACGTTATTGGCTAATTAACTGAATAATATGTTTGTTGTCTAAATGGTTAAATGATAGTGCTCTCCCTTCAACCTGTAATTAACTTGAGTTTTGGCGATACTAAACCAAAGAAGTAAAAACTATCGCCAAAACGCTAACACATTTCATTAAATAACGCTTACAATTATCGTCAAAACAGTTGAAGGGAGAGAACTACTATTTTTATTGTTAATCTTTATTAAAGCTATCATGCTGTAACAAGACTAGAAAAAATGTTTCTAACTTTTTTAATATTAATATTTTCATAACCTTTTGCTTAGTGCCTTGTGATTTATGAAAGATTTCCAGGATGACGCACTGCCCAGTGCCGTTTTGGTACGGCTCTAGTTTTTTTGCAGTGCGTTCTAGCGAACGCACTGCTTTGTTTTCATAATGACTGTTTTTTTTTTTTGTCTATTTCTGGTCACGCTATTTCGGTATGAAGGGAACATACCACACATTATCTCAGATAATTTCCTACGATACCTAACTGCACGGTATTAAATGAATGTAAAATGAAGTATTTTTGTCTAACCGGAAATGACGTATGACAGAAAAATCCATTTTTTTGTTTTTTACCATTTTCACCTCTGTTTTTCAACCGATGATATTTCTTAAAAAACACGCACTTGTAGAATTTTTTCGCTGACTTTTTGAAGCACTTTTTTTACAAGTTTTTTAACTTTTGCAATTTTATTTTGATCGATTTGAAAACTTATAGGTGAATAGACATTTTTATTTCAAACAAAACTATAATTTCAAAAAAAATATATCACTTCCGGTTTTGACGTCATTTGCTCTTAAAGTTGAAATTTTAACTTCCGGAATTTTGAAGATATTCGAAAAATTCTTTTTGTGATATATTTGACATCTTCACACAAAAATATTTAAATGATAAAATTTGACCCGGATGTAAAAAATCAATCGCCATATTGAAATGATATATTTTTATAAAACGCAAAATGGGGCCTACGGGTATAATGGAATTTGCATCATATTAGTGTCTATGGTATCTCCAACCGATTGCGCACAAAACATTGGAAACCGATTTTTGATTTTCAATTCGAACTTTTTTTTATTTCCGGTTAAAATAAATCAGAAATTGTCAAAACTTACAAGGCCCATATTTCGTGACCTTGACCTTGAGTGACCTTGTGACCTGAACAAAAGTTGTTGCCTTTGACGAGATCTATCCAATGGTATAATCATTTTAGATGTCAATTGCTTACTTCCGGTTTTATGGCCTTCTGAAAATTGCAATTTTTAACTTTAAACAGCTCTGTCACGTGACCTAATTTACATACGTCATAAATTCTTTTTCGGCGTTACTATGCTTGATCTACTCTTTCCAATGATATATGACACAATGTATTTGAATCATAATTCCGCGTTCTAGAATTTGAAAATATTCTGCCAAATTCTATTGTATACTCAGTCGCTGTTTTAAATATTACGTCATTTTCTTCATCTTCATTCTTACTTATCAATTTAATTTTATTACTAATGGTTCTCATCATAAATTTTATACTGTATGATTCCTGATTGTTAATAAAGCTGTCTATTGAAGTAAAATCTCGAACTTGCATTAAGCCTACAGTGTTCAGAAGTGTATGATTTTGATCAAGCGGACACAATTTATTATTCCAAATCATTTGATTTTTAAAATGTATATAATTTTCTATATGGGTACTAAAAATATCTCTCCAATTTTCAAACAAGTTATCATAAAAGGGTGAAATTGTTTCAATTTTATTGAAATTACATAATGGCACTATTAATCCGCCATATTCCTTTAAAATCATTTTATATGTTAAAAACCATGTTTGGTCAGAATCCACAAAAAGCTTTCTAATCCAAAAAACACATTTAGATTTTATAAATTCCTCCAAATCTATCATTCGTAGTCCCCCCATATCAAAATTTTGATTAAAAACGTCCCTTTTGATTTTATCAGTACCGTTCCAAATAAAGTTATAAAATAAGGTGTTGACTTTATGAATGATAGTCTTTGGTATGTGTAAAGATAAAAACTGATATGAAATTTTTGGAATGCAAAAAGTTTTGATAATTTGAATTTTTCCAATCAATGTTAAATTCCTACTTTTCCACCTATTCAATATTGCTTCTATTTCTGTCATCTTGTTCCGATAATTTAATTCATTCATTATATTTTCATCGTGGGCAAAATATATTCCTAATATCTTAATATGTTTTTGATTTATGTTTATTCCTAATGATGTTAAGTTTGTCTCTATGTTTATTTCTTCACTGTTTAAAATAAAAGCTTCAGTTTAAGTAGTGTTTATAGTTAGACCAGAATATTGACTAAATTGTTTTAAAACTTCAAAAAGATGTCTTGCGGACTTAAAATCTTTCAAGAAACAAGTAATATCGTCAGCAAACGCTGTTAATTTTATTTCAGTTTCGCTAAAATTTATACCTTGAATATTTTTATTATTTCTTATTAAATTACATAATATCTCAATAACTAAATTGAATAAGTTTGATGACATAGGGTCACCCTGTCTTACTCCTGATTGTACCTTGAAAAATTTTGTTGAAAAACCATTATTAAAAACTGAACATTCTATATCCTTATAAAGTGTCTTTATCCATCTTATAAATTTATTTTTAAAACCGTAAAATTTGAGGGCTTCAAACATTAACAAATGGTTCAAACTATCGTAGGCCCGTCTAAAATCGATTGCCAATATAAAACCAATTATTTTCTTGTTTTTTGCAAGTTGAAACACATCATCTATTAGCCTTACATTTTCTTGAATATGACGATTTTGAATAAAAGCTGTTTGATTTATATTTATTAATTTTGATAGTAATGTTGTTAAACGGTTACATAAAATTTTACTTGCAATTTTTATATCAACGTTTATTAATGTGATAGGCCTCCAGTTGGACAATTCTGATTTATTTTTACCTGGTTTAGGTATTAATTTAATTACGCTTTGTCGTTGGCTGGGAGAAAAACATCCATTTTCAAAACTTTCATTAAAAACATTCAAAATATAGGAGCTAATGTTTGGCCAGAAAAACCGATAAAATTCTGAAGTTAATCCATCGTTTCCAGGTGTTTTGCCATCTTTTAATACTTTTATGGTCTCATCGCATTCAAAATAATCAATTTTATGTTCAAGTATGTCAGCTTCATAGGCCCGTATGCACCAAATAATATCAAATTAAGAAGAATAGAATTATTTTAAACCTTAGATTTAGTTAATTGTAATTAAAGATAATTCTAAGTTTCGTATGCACCAACTGACAATTAACTAAATATATTTATCTCTACCGTAATTGAAATTCAATTTTCCATTCGAACCACACACTATACAAATTGTATGTATGACAAAAGAGTCTACAAATTGGTCACTAAGACATTTTTCTTATCTTCATATTTTTATTACTGTATGCAGTGATATATTTTGTTGTCCGAAACTTTTATAGACTTTCATCTGGGCCTAAAAACTTTTTTGATAGTTATCAAACAGACTTAGTTCGAAGATGTCTTAAATTCTTTCCATTCTTCGAAGAAGAAAATGGACTGCATTTCACATGGAATCCATGTCATGTTTATTTTTACAAAATAGATGTAAAACTAAAATAACTTTTTCAGATCGCCCAAACGGACATTTTAATTTAAGAAATCGTGAATTTCGTTTTTCTGCGCCAAAATATTGGTATATAAAGCTCCAACTATTGTAAAAGTGTCACTGTATATACATTCAATATGTCCAGTCGATCGCGTTCTGTCAATTTTTCTGCTTACGAAAAAGAGCTTTTGAGTGAATTAGCGAAAAATCACCAAGATGTATATAACCCCAGCAAAGGTTCTACATCCAGAACAAAAAAAGAACTGGCATGGAAATCGATACACGAAGAGTTTAATATGGATTCATTGACAACAAATCGTGGTATTGACTCACTGAAGATTTGCCTAAGCAACTTAACAACCAAAGCTAAACAGAAAGATGCAGCTAGAAAACGAGAGGTACGAAAAACTGGGGGAGGGGAAGAGCCTACAGAACTGGATAACGTCTGTCAGAATATCAAAGATTCCTGCCCTCAGACGTTTGAACCTTTACTTGTTCCTGATGATGACGACGAAGAAACTCAGTCCTTTCCAGGTCCATCGACTAGTCAAGATTCCCCACCCAGAAAATCATCAAGGCGCTCATCGTCTCAAGAAACTATTCTTGAACGTGGACAAAATCTCCATGATGTGAAACCTAAATACCTGGAAAAAGAACACAAAGCTAGAATGAATTTAATTCATACAGAAACCGAATACAAAAGAATTGAACATCTTAAGAGGATGGAAGTTTTCCAGTTATTGGTGGATAAGGCGAAGCAGGAAGGTGGTGGCGGGATAGATTATGACTATACTAGTAGTTATATGAATTTGTAAATGTCTGTTATAAATGTACATGTAAATAAATTTTACTTAAAATGTCGTAAAATCAGCGACCGTCTTATAGCCATGCCTCTTCTTGCATCTTGCCTAGGAATTACGTCCATTTCCATGTCTTCAAATGAAGCCTCTCCAAAATCAGCGTCGTTGTTCCCAATCGCCTTGTTATGAAGTATGGCACAACATATGATAATTCTGGCCGATTTATCAGGGGTGTAGTATAGTCTGTTCATAAGCAAAGGAAAACGCTTTTTGAGAACTCCTATAGCCCTTTAAATAGTTCCTCTCGTTTTAATATGACTTCTGTTGTAGCGTGTCTCTGCATCAGTATTTACCTGTCTTAACGGAGTTAACAGGTATGGCAAACACGGGTATCCCTTATCTCCTAACAGAAACCCCGCGTCTTTTAGATCTCCATTTTCTAATCTAGTTTTAAGACTACAGTTATCAAATATTCGAGAGTCATGTGTTGAACCAGGCCATCGGGCTACAATATTGTAAAATAGTAGGTCAGGTCCACATACAACTTGAACGTTTAACGAAACTGATGATTTTCGGTTTCTATAAATTTCGGGATATTGAATGTTTGAAGGGAGTCTTATGACAACACGAGTTCCATCTATAGACCCAATGATGTTAGGGAAACGTGCTATTCTAAAAAACTGTCGTTTTGTTTGATGTAAATCATCTGGAAATCGAATAACTGTTGGTCTGAGCGTAATTATTCCATTTACAAAACGCTCAAAACATCTGCTAATGGTTGACTGATGTACGTGTATAAGGTCACCAGCTATACACTGAAATGAACCACCCGATAGAAGTCTCAAACATCCACATACTTGCAGTAAAGGAGGCAGTGCAGCATTCTTGTCAGTTGGTGTTTCCAGCATGTTTTGCAAACTATTGGTGATATCCAAAACCGATTGCTTATTCAATCTAAACCTTAATTTGAATTCCATCTCTGAAAACCATGTAAAGGGGTCCAGGCGATCCCTGACATGTCTGTTGATGGGAATAACACGGTTAATTTCAGCAAGTTCATCTAAATCGTCTAAATAATCGTCCATTTTGAAATAACGAAGAGACACAAAGGATTTTTTACTGATTTACGAATAGAATTAAAAGTTAAAACTGGTCTCGACCAATTTTAAGTTTAGCATTAAATTAGCCAATTTTTAAATACATTTAAGATAATTCTATGTGGTGCATACAAAATATAAAATTAAATTAAAAGTTAATGTTATTCGGGCAGAATAGAATTAAATTAGGCCTAATTTTATTTGGTGCATACGGGCCATAATCTGTTAACGTGGATTGTGAAAATTTATAATTTTGTTTGAGAAGATTTATGAGTCCATCGTGTGATTGCTTATCCGTATAAATTTCAGAATAATAGTTATGGATGTACTTCAAAATTTCATTTTGTTCTGATAAAATATGTTTTTCGGTTTTAATATTTGAAATTGTAGTATTCGTTTTATTTTGTTTCTCGAGGCTAAGAAAATATGCGTTATTTTTCTCATTTAAGTCGTAATGTTTAGTTTTAGATCTTAATATAGAACCCTGAGCCTCTTCATCATAAATTTTATCAAGTGTTTTACGCACCTTTGTATAATTCTTAAAGTCGAAGTTTGCCTGGTGAAGTTTATTTTCTAGAGAGTTCAACTCATTTATTAAATTTTCTTTTAATTTACGTTTAACTTTTTGTTTAATTTTACTGTACGTTATTGTGTATTTTCTAATTTGATACTTAATAAAATCCCAAAGGCCCCTATATCTTTTTCGTCGTGATATTCACACTTCCACGTGCTTAAATTTTTAATTGTGGGACTTTGACGAAATGTTTTGTTTTTTTTTTCGCTTTTTACACAGGGCACACAGCCAAAACTACTGCAACTGCAGAAACCGTTTTGCAACTCTATATGTTCATTTGTGGCGAGGTACTTAATGAATATAAATTGGAACATTTTTGCAAAACCGATGTGGGAAATTTGCAAAATGTGCAAAAAGTGGTTTTTTGACCCTGGAGGATGCAATTTTTGCTCGATTTTGCTCAATTTTGTTTTTTTGGAATCTCTAGCGAATTTCCAATTCATAAGTAGTTAAAAAT
Source organism: Lottia scabra (assembly GCA_029955415.1). Taxonomy (NCBI): domain Eukaryota; kingdom Metazoa; phylum Mollusca; class Gastropoda; family Lottiidae; genus Lottia; species Lottia scabra. Next base: position 7,086,558 of record JARJEI010000014.1, on the reverse strand, counting down.
TCAAAAGTTTCAAATATTCTTAGCAATCTTTTTGCATCCAAACTTTTGCAATTTTTGACCATTTTTTCTATTTTCTTTGCTTTTTGTCTGATTTGTCTGAAACTTATATTACAAATAAAGATCATCGCAGTTAACAAAACTGAGTAGTTAAAATTTTTGCGCTACTTCCGGTTTAAGCGGGAGAAGGGCGCAAACTTCCGGTTGACCCACTTCCGCTGTAATAAATATTTTTGAACGAAACTTATACTGATCGGTAGCCATAATTATGGAATTTACGTGGATATTCTAAGATCGGGAATCGAAATAATATTTCAGCCGCCATTTTGATTTTCCTGAAACATTCCGATTTTTATTCAGCCAATTTGGCTGGACTGAATTTCAAAATTTTGGTGTCAAATGAAAGAACATAAAAATAGCGATGCCCCATCGTAATACGCCCACTTTTGTAATGGCAGCCAAGTCGTCCGGGAGGTCGACAAGAACTATCAGTAAATGAAACATATGTTGAAAACCGTGCCATCAAGAATGTTTACAAAATTGAACGATTTTTGAGTGTTTACAACTACAAGTTAACAAGGGCAATAACCCATGAAATATTTTTCAATTCTTCTAATTTTCAATAGGGTTCATCCTTGGGTGATTATAAACACTCAAACCAAGTTTCATCAAAATCCATCAAGAAACCAGCTCTCTATCGTATTCACAAAGTATTTTCAAAAACAAGGGCAATAACCCATTAAATATTTTTCGATTTGTCTGATTTTCAATAGGCTTCTTCCTTGGATGATCATAAACACTCACAATAATTTTTATCAAATTCCATCGAGAAACCAGCTCTCTATTGTGTTCACAACTTTGAGAGTGTTATGGGCTATGAAACTAACACGTTTTAAGGAACAAGGGCAATAACTCATAAAATATTTATCGGTGTTTCTGATTTTCAATAGGGTTAATCCCAAGGTCATGACAAACAGTAAACACTCACACCAAGTTTCATCAAAATCCATCAAGAAACCAGCTCTCTATCGTGTTCACAAAGAATTTTTAAAATCAAGGGATCGGCTTCTTCCTTGGATGATTATAAACACTCACAGCAAGTTTTATCAAAATCCATCAAGAAACCAGCTCTCTATTGTTTTCACAACTTTTAGAGTGTTACGGGCTATAAAATTAACATGTTTTAAAGAACAAGGGCAATAACTCATAAAATATTTATCGATGTTTCTGATTTTCAATAGGGTTAATTCCAAGGTCATGACAAACACTCACACCAAATTTCATCAAAATCCATCAAGAAACCAGCTCTCTATCGTGTTCACAAAGTATTTTCAAAAACAAGGGCAATAACCCATTAAATATATTTCGATTTGTCTGATTTTCAATAGGCTTCTTCCTTGGATGATTATAAACACTCACAATAATTTTTATCAAATTCCATCAAGGAACCAGCTCTCTATTGTGTTCACAACTTTGAGAGTGTTATGGGCTATAAAACTAACACGTTTTAAGGAACAAGGGCAATAACTCAAAAAGATATTTATCGATGTTTCTGATTTTCAATAGGGTTAATCCCAAGGTCATGACAAACACTCACACCAAGTTTCATCAAAATCCATCAAGAAACCAGCTCTCTATCGTGTTCACAAAGTATTTTCAAAAACAAGGGCAATAACCCATCAAATATTTTTCGATTTTTCTGATTTTCAATAGGCTTCTTCCTTGGATGATTATAAACACTCACAGCAAGTTTTATCAAAATCCATTAAGAAACCAGCTCTCTATTGTGTTCACAACTTTGAGAGTGTTATGGGCTATAAAATTAACACGTTTTAAGGAACAAGGGCAATAACTCATAAAATATTTATCGATGTTTCTGATTTTCAATAGGGTTAATCCCAAGGTCATGACGAACACTCACACCAAGTTTCATCAAAATCCATCAAGAAACCAGCTCTCTATTGTGTTCACAAAGTATTTTCAAAAACAAGGGCAATAACCCATCAAATATTTTTCGATTTTTCTGATTTTCAATAGGCTTCTTCCTTGGATGATTATAAACACTCACAGCAAGTTTTATCAAAATCCATCAAGAAACCAGCTCTCTATCGTGTTCACAACAATTGTGGACAGACAGACGGACAGACGGACAGACAGACAGACAGACAGACAGACAGACAGACAAACAGACAGACAGGGGCGACTACAATATACGCCCACATTTATGTGTGGGCGTATAAAAATTGGAGAAAATTCTAGGAAGCCGATTTTTGAATTTTGAATTTGCTTTTTTGCAATTTCCGGTTGAATATTTTCAGTTTTTGAAGGCTCATATCTCGTGACCTTGACCTTTGATGACCTTGAACTTAAGTAGGTCAGAGGTCATCGACCTTGGCTACCAGATGATACTTTAATATTTGACCTCCGATATCAACTTCCGGTTTTATAGCTATCCAAAAACAGTGAAAATGACAACTTTGGATTGCTTTAGCAAGTGACCTAATTCACTTACACAGTCATTTTTTTCAGATTCTGAATATGCTTTTCGAGCTCTTTCGAACGATATATTACAGTTGATGAAAATTCAAAATTTGAATTTTTTTATATTTTGCAATTTGGGAAACCGTTACCCGATTTTTTGAATTTTTTGACTTAATATATGCATAGTTTATGATCTATTAAGTTTAGAGGCTTTAAAATTGGAATATAATTGAACATACCCCATATAAATGTATCTATCAAAAAAAAATTGACATGGGCGTGGCACATCCGGGTTAAATTTTAATATTGTTTACATTTTGTTGTCTGGAAACAATACATATAGACTATATTTTTTTTTAAAAATGCTTCTGCACACACCAACCTCATTACTTTAACTCAATTATATCAAAATCTCAGCTATTTCGGCTGTATAGTTCAAAAAAGGGAACAAGGTTTATTAATTTCAAAATTTCCGATTATAGATTTTGACCTTTTTTGACATTTATGATTGTATATTTCGTTAACCAATAGATGCAAAGGCTTGATAATTTAGCCATAGTAAGATATTATTAATATAAATAATGTCACATAAGAAAATCTGACGTGGGCGTGGCACATCCGGGTAAAATTTTGTTTTTGTCAAAATTCTGTTTATCCCATAAAAAGGTAAAGTTTAAATTTTTTTCAAAAAATGACCTTGCATACAGTTACAGCATTGCTTTATTTAGCTTATGTTAAAGGCTCATTGATTTCGGCTTTGTAGTTCAAAAAAGGGGACAAGGTTAAAAAAGATTTTTTTTTTCGTTTTTGACCTTGACCTTTGTTGACCTTGACCTTTTTAGGATCAAAGGTCATTGACTTTGGCTGTTCATTTATACTTTCATATTTGAAGTCTAGCGTCAACTTCCGGTGTTATTACTGTATGCATTTCCAAATTTTAAGGACTTGTTTCTCGGAAATTTGACCTTGAATGACCTTGACCTTCAGTAGGCTGAAGGTTATTGATAAAGGTTTTCAACTGGTACATTCAAATGTTAGGTCTGGTGATTACTTCCGGTTTCACAACCTTTTAAAAAAACACAGATTTTAATAGTTGTCGATTTCTTTGGCACTTGGAATTTACGTTCAGGGCCCTTTTTTTTTAAATTCTCCTTAGCAATTTGCATATTTGCAAAGTCCCACTCTGTGCCACATGTGGCTCTAGTTATGTTATTGGTATAAGTATGATCATTTAATAATGTTGAATTAAATAACCATAATCCAGGTCCTTTATTTCTGGACTGTATGTCAATTTCTAATGAAATCATTGAATGGTCGCTAAAAGTGTTGGCATGGATATCACATTTTTTTATGGCACTAGAAATTGTTTCTGAAACAAGGTAAAAATCGATACGGCTCTGTATCAATGAATGTTTCTGCCTCCACGTATATTTTTTATTATTAGGATTTCGAACTCTTTATATATCAATTAAATTTGCCGATTCTATTATACTTAAAATTACATTGTTACTTCGTTTTTTAATTTTATAATTACCTCCCAATCTATCAAGTTTTACGTTAAGAACATTATTAACATCTCCACCACACACGATTGAAAAATTTTGACTAGCATACTTATTTATAACATTCAACAGTTTTAAGTAATGTACTTCTTGTAACATATCTGAGGTTGGACTATAGGTATTAATTATAACGAAACTATCCTGACTGTTTTTTAAAAACAAGCCTAAGAAATATCCTTTGTCATCAACATCAACTAAAGATATCTCAAAATCTGAAATTTGTTTGATAAAAATAGCGCACCCTGCAGAGTTACTCTTACCGTGGCAAAAGAATATTTTATTACCCCATTCTTTAATCCAATCCCTTTCATCCTTTAATACGCTATGCGTTCCTGTAATAGATAAATGTTAGATTTATAATTTTTCATCCATTCAAAAATCTTTGACCTTTTTTGCTTGTCCCTCAGGCCTCTCACATTAAAAGATATAAGCTGTAAGGACATTATAAATTAAAGAGGACCAAATAATATATAAAATATGTACATATCAATTCAGATTTGTTAAGTTTGGGATTGAGAGACACATCAAGTTGTTGGGGTTTGTTTTGGTCAATTATAATAACGCGAAATACACTCTTTTGCTGAACAAAGATGGCTGGCTAGTAACACACACACAAATACCTCTCTGTGAAATTTATAAAATGTGCTAAAGATATTCAACTTTCAAGAACCAAAATGTGTGAATAAGTAGACCTGACACTGGTGAATATGATCAATATATTTTTGTAATGAAATTATCATGTTTTTAGTGCTAAATTATAGACTAAATTTTTTGAATTGGATTATATATTGACAAGAAGGATTAATGAACCATGACTGATAAGTAAACAAATCAATACTTAAAAATATTCAAGCTTGATCACAGTTACTGAATTCACTCACACCACCTTATTTGTTTTGATTTCTCATTCAACAAGTCACCTTCTTTATTTTGAAAATAAACAGAATGTCTGAACAAAACCCAGATAAAAGGAAAAGAGAAGCCTCAACCCAATCTGTAGGCGATCCTCTGGATTTAAATGAGCTAACAGACATAATTGACAGTTTAAAAGTTAAAATGGATTTAATGCTCACTAAGGATGATCTTAAAGATATATTTAAAGACATTGTGGACGTTGTATACAAAAAGGTGAGAGAAACTTTTCTAAAAGACTTTGAAACAACTTGTAGTATGGCCACAGAGGCTCTTCATATGACCGAAAACAACCAACAACTGTTGAGTACACTTTGTGATGAAAATAATAAACTTAAAGGTGAAGTTGAAACTCTTAAAAAAGGCATATCCGAAAGAGACGTCAAGATCAATGCAGCTTTCTGCACTTCAAATTATAATGAACAATACAGTAGAAAAAACAATGTCAAAATTCTAGGGCATGTAATCCCAGAAAACCAAAATGTGACCAATACAATTATTGACACTTTTAAAATCGCCACTAACTTTGATATAAGTGAAAATGATATAACAGCCGCCCATTTTTTACCTTCAAAATATCCACACAAACCCAAGCCAATAATAGTGAAATTTAGAAATAGTGAGATCAAACGAAATATCATGGTAAAACGAAAGAACTTATTTCAAAAAAACATTTCAGTATTTGATGATGTAACAAAACTTAATGTTGATCTTATAAAACGTATTAAATCCCTTGATAACACTTATGCATCATGGTACTACAATGGTTCAATATACGCTAAAAAGGAAGGACGAGAACGTGTAAAAGTTAACATTCTTGATGAATCTGATGTTATAATAAATAAAATTCAGAGTTCTCCTATAGACAAATATAGACATAGTTAAACTACTGAACTATGAAGTGTCTAGTGTCAATAATATTACTTATTTGGAAAAATAAAACAGTTAACGAATATCATAAACTATTATTGAAAATGAATTTTGTAATTATAAGTTTTCACATTGTGAGGTTAAATCAATGTTAATAATCAATTATGTACCTTCTCTTTTTATGTTTATTTATATTTTTTTCCTATTATATTTCTACACTTGTTTTTCTTTTCTACACTTTCAAATCAATGTAATTGTGACCTTCTCAAACTATTACCCCAATAATATGACGATATATGTACCAATAGGACGTTTTTTAAACAATGATATACTCAGATGACTACTATAAAATTAATGTCAGTCAATGTTAGAGGTTTAAGAAATAAAAATAAAAGGCTTAAATTTTTTAATTGGATCAAAGATCGGAACCATGATATAACCCTAACCCAGGAAACACATAGCTGTTCATCGGATGAAAATATATGGAAAAAGGAATGGGGAAGCAAAATATTATTTTCACATAAAAGAACAAACTCAGCAGGCACTGCTATATTTTTTAAACCATCATTAGATGTAACAGTTTTAAATAGTCTATGTGATATCAATGGATATTTCAATATTGTCTCAGTGGAAGTACAAAATATCATTTTCATATTAATAAACATCTATAGTCCAATACCAGATTTAGAACAATATCATTACTTTAATGAACTTTTAAATATTATTGAAAACTATGTTAAAGAATATGAAAACCCAAAATTAATACTAGGTGGAGATTTTAATAATGTTTTAAACTTAACTTTAGACAGAAGAGGGGGAAATATACAATTAAAAAACGCGGACAAAAAGCAATTTTAGGGATAATAGACAGTTTAGATCTTGTTGATATATTTAGAAACCTACATCACGATAAAAAAGATTTCACGTGGAAACAAAAAAAACCACTAATACAAAGCAGAATTGATTTTTTGGCTAGTATCTAAGAACAACCTAGATTTGATTGAAAAATGCTTCTCTATCCCAACGTCCTTTTTCAGACCATTCTGCTATTTCTCTCCATATTATTTTAAGGGATGAAAAAAAAGGTCCAAATTTGTGGATCTTTAACTCACTATTAACTAAAGACAATAATTACAAAAAATTAATAATTGAGAGTCTAGATATATGGAAAGAGGATTTTTTTGATAAATCAAATTACAATGGTTTGTGGGATTATATCAAATATAATATTAGAAAAACTACAATAAAATATTCTAAAACTAAACAGAAAATTAGGAGAGAACTGAAACAAAAATTAACTGATGAAATGAAACAGATTGAAAATAAAATATCAAATACAAAATCAGAAAAGATAATTGATGAACAAATTAATGAGCTAAACATTATAAAAAACAAACTAAATGATATATATGATATAGAAGTGCAAGGAGCAATTCTTAGATCTCGAGTTAATTTTTACTTTGAAGGAGAAAAATCAACTAAAATATTTTTTAATCTAGAGAAAAAAAATAAAACAAACACCACTATTAAGAAATTAATGAATAAGGATGGGGACGCCATATTTGATCAATCCTCAATACAAAAAGAAATTTATACATACTATAAAAACTTATACTCTTCAAATATTCAAAAAAATGATCATGAACATTTTTCAATTATAGATAATACTAGTATTAGTCAAATAGATGAAAATCTTAAACATATGTTTGAATATAAAGTGGATTATTTTGAAATATTTGAATCAATTCAATGTTTTAAATTAAACAAAACTCCAGGTAATGATGGTCTAACGATAGAATTTTACAAAACATTTTGGCCTTTTATATATAATTTCCTCCTTAACTCTTATAATTACAGTTTGGAAAATAAAAAATTATCTGATACCCAAAGGCAATCTATAGTTAAACTTATCCCAAAAGGAAATAAAGATCGAACACAATTATCCAACTGGAGACCTATTACTTTAATTAACGTTGATGTTAAGATATTAAGTAAAATATTTTCGAACAGATTAAAGCCCCTTCTTCATACACTTTTCCGACCTAACCAAACTGCTTTCATACCAGGTAGACACATTCAAGAAAATACAAGGATTATAAATGATACAATCGAACTTGCAAAACAAAAGAGAGTTACTGGTTTCCTGTTAGCCATAGATTTTTGTAAAGCTTTTGACAGTGTTGAACATCACTTCCTTTTCAAAACTCTTCAAAAAATTGGTTTTGGTAAAAATTTTGTGAGATTTATCAAAACACTTTACTTTGATATCACATGCTGTGTAATAAATAATGGTTATACAACGAAATTATTTAATGTTAACAGAGGTGTACGTCAAGGCGATCCGATGTCGTCCAATCTTTTCAATCTCGTAATTGAAATTCTGTTGGAATTAATAAGAAATAATAAAAATATAATGGGTATAAAATTTGGAAAAAGCCAAATAAAACTAATCGCATTTTAACTGCCCTATTAAGAGATTATAATTCGGCTAGACATTTATTTGAAGTACTGAAACTTTTCAGTCAAGTATCTGGATTAACAATTAACATTCAAAAAACAGAAGCTTTGAACCTAAATACAAATAACACTGATTTCAAAAAATTAGCTCACTTAGGAATTAATATTTGTCAAAAGTCAATTAAAATTTTAGGTATTTTAACAGATTTGCATAATTCTAATCAAGAAAAAATAACTCAAATGTTAGATACAAACTTAAAAACACTTTATAATTCTAATTTGAAAAAAATTACCACAAAGACCATTTATGATAAAATACTAAAGACAGACATTGAAAGTCCAAAATGTTTATCAAAATGGGAAAATATATTGAATATAAAGCTTTCAGATAATAATATGAAACAACTTTTTAAAACAATCAATAAAACATGCATTAACTCCAAACAACGATCCTTCATGTTTAAGTATCTTCACCAAATTGTTTTCACAAACACAAAATTATTTAAAATGAAATTAGTCAATTCAAGCTTGTGTGATTTCTGTAATTCATGTTTAGAAACTTTTGAACACCTCTTCATCTACTGTGAATTTTCACAAAAATTATGGACTGTTGTCGAATCAATTCTAAACTTTAATAATATTAAACTTCAACTATCTACAGCGAAAAAACATTTAGGTATTTATGAAGAAGACATTAAAGACACTATGGAGGAATCCAAGGTTAATTTTATTAATCATCTTATCCTGCTCACAAAACTCTTCATCTTTAAATCGAAAACAAATAATGTTACTCCATGCATTAGAGCTTTTAAAACATTTTTACAAGAAACAGCTAAACTTGAACTTAATAATGATAGTGAAATTCTCGCTGAAAAGTGGAAGTATCTCCCAGATCTTTTTAATACTCTTACATTGACTGGCTATTAGATCATTTTGATAGCAATTCAAGTCCTTTTGGTGCATGTTTGGTCGTAATTTAATCTTCAGGGGTTCCTCTTTTGTCTTCTTATCTCATTCTATCAATCTTTCCAATCTATATTTTCTCTTTTGTACATAATATAATACTGATTTCTATTGTAAATACTTAATTATATATATCATGCATTTGTATTGTATTGTATTATATTTTGTAAAATGTTTGAATTTGACACTCACACTCGCACAACACACATTAAGATGATAAACATTTACAAAATAAACATAGGTTATACAACAAAAACATTGACACAGTTCACTAAACATTAATCACAACCGATTTAAAGTAGCTCTTTCCAATATTTTTGTACTGGTTAATAATTATTTCGTATCATTAGCGTCCATTGATCTTTGCGTCTATATCATCATAAAGCTCAAAAACTAATTTTACATTGTTAATTGTTTTACCATACACTTTACTGTTAAAGTACCACGAGCTTTCAATTTTGGGGTGATTTTTAAGTCTATTTATTAGCTCTACATTTCTGCGACATACGTCATCATACAGCTCTAAATTGCTCTTTTTGAATTCCCGTCTTTTTCTCATAATTTCAATTCTAATATCAGACCTCACAAACATAATCAATACCGGTCTTGGATAATGTCTGTTTTTTTGGGGTATCCGATGAATAGCAATAATTTCCGACTGAGTATATTGATTTAATTTTAAAGCCAGTTTATAAGAAAGCATTAATTAATATTAAGCCTAAACATATATATGATTACAATGTAAAAATTAAAATATAAAAAACCAACAGGAATACTCAAATGGGAGGAAAAACTAGGAGAAACATTTCCTGATGATATTTTAAAAAGTATGTTTAATAATATTAAATACGTATGTAAAAACACAAAATTACAAACTTTTCAGTACAAATATTTTCATAATATAATTCCTCTAAATTTCAAACTTTTTAAATTGCATTTATCAGAGACCACCTTATATTACTATTATGTACGTTCTGTAATAGTGAAATGGAAACTATTGAGCATTTTTTTGTTTTTTGCAATTTTTCAAAAATAATTTGGGACGAGACTGCAAAACTTTTTAATAAGAAAAACATTGATATAAATTTCGGTCCTAAAAATATCCATTTTGGATATCCCTGTAAATCTGTTTTTAAAAACACGTCTGATTTTTTATTTGTAAATCATGTTATTTTACTGACAAAATATTTTCTATACAAATCAAAACTTCAATTTCAAGTACCAACTTCAAACAATTATTATTTATATCTTCAAGAAGTGCCAGAAACTGAACTTAAAATTTTCACAGGAGACGAAATCATTAAAAACAAATGGAATTATATAAATTAATCAACCCTCTCATCCTTTATATTGATACTTATGCTAAAAACTACATTAAATCTTTAAATAATATGTGTACATAAATATGTTTTAAATCTTTAATTTTTGAAAACGTGGAACTGTGAGAGTGGGTGTGTGAGTGTGAGTGTGATTGTCTGTATTACTATATTATAATAATGCATAATGCCATTATAATTCATATATTTGTAAAAATTTGTGTATTATTGAATAAAATGTTATATGCTGAAAAAAAAAAAAAAAAATTGTAACTGTTCGTGTTTCGTTTGTCTGTCTGCTGGTATTCCCGCGTCCCTTTTAGTTAACCTGCTTGTATTCTGGTAGCTGTGCGCCCCTTTTATTTTTTCTGACTTTTTGTAGTTCTGCACTCCTTTTATTTAGTCTGTCTGCTGGTATTTCTGATTCCATTTTATCTGCCTGTATATACTGCCACATGAAAATATGGACGTATATTGCAGTCACCCCTGTCCATCCGTCGGTCCGTTCGTCCTTCAACAATTTCTTGACACGCGATAGAGACTAGAGTTTTTATCCGATTTGAATGAAGCCTGGTATATGTATTTATCTTGATAATATCACGGATGAGTTCGAAAATGGCGCTATTCCAGTAGTCGGTTTAACAGTTATTGCCCTTGACTTAGTGAAAACGTTAAAAATAGCTTGTGTATATGATAAAAGCTAGAGTTTGAATGAAGCTTGGTTTGTGTATTTATCTTGATGAATTCCATTGTTAATGTGAGTGCTTTTTTTTTTCAAATTAAAAAAAAAAAAAAAAAATTCAGTCACGTGACCTGATTTACATTCATATGACACTATGTATTTGAATCAAAATTCCGCGTTTTAGAATTTGAAAGTAATACGCCGAATTCCATTGTAACTGTACGTGTTTCGTTTGTCTGTTTTAGTTAACCCTGCCTGTATACTGGTAGCCGTGCGCCTCTTTTATTTGGTCTGACTGCTTGTAGTTCTGCACCCTTATATTTAGTCTGTCTGCTGGTATTTCTGAATTCATTTATCTGCCCACATGAAAATATGGACGTTTATTGCCGTCACCCCTGTCTGTCCGTCGGTCCGTCCGTCAACAATTTTTTGTACACGCGATAAAGACTAGAGTTTTTGTCCGATTTGAATGGAGCTTGGTATATTATTATGTATTTATCTTGATAATACTAGTATATCGGATGAGTTCGAGAAGCTAAAGTTTTCATAGTTAATCTTTCTGTCTACTTCTTGTAGTTCTACATTTATTTTAATATCCCTGCAAACATATCTTGCAGTGCACTTTCTACTGACACACAAAAGAAATTGAGTGAGTAATTTGACAAGTGCGCTTTTATCTGTAAAACTCTTATCATTGGTTGAAAATGTGACATTTCATCCATGTATAGGATGGGTTGCGCACTGCTCGGTACCGTCTTCACGGTTCTAGTTGCAGTGCGTTCGATAATCGAACGCACTGCATTGTTTTGCAAACGGCTATTTTTTTTTTTTTTTTTCGAATTTTACACTCGCTATTTTAGTAAGAAGGCAACATGCCACATACAGATTTGTTCAATTCCCTACGATAAATTGTTGACCATGAACTATTAAATATAAATTGGTGCCATTTTGACAAACCGGAAATGAGGTAGAACAAAAACCACAATTTTGGTTTTTTGAATCTCACAGCTCTATTTTTGATCCGATTTTTATCAAACTGTTTTGAACTGTTTTCTATAACTGTGCGCTACTAAATAAAAGTTTTAAACTTTTCCAATTTTGACTTTTAGTTGACTATTTAATTTTAATTTTTGCTTTTTTTTCAACTTCTACAATTTTATTTCGTTTGATCTGCAAATTTGCAGGTGTATAGACATTTTGATTCTAAACAAAATGCAGTTTTCAAAATTTTGATACCACTTCCGGTTTTTACGTAATAAGCTTGTAAATTTAAAATGTCAACTTCCGGAAATTTGAAGATATTTCAAATTTGTTTTTTTCAATGTGTTATAATTTGTTATAACAACAATTGGAAATATAAAAATCCGACCCGGAAGTAACAGATCATCCGCCATTTTGATATGAGTAACTTTTATAAAATCAAAAATGGGGCCTCAGGGTTATTAGCGGCATCCGTAACTTTAGTATTTTTGGAAACTACAATAGATTGCTAAAAAAAAGTCTATTTTAGCCGATTTTTTAATTTTGATTTCAATTTCTTTTTTATTTGCGTTTTGATTTTTTATGCAATTTCTAAAACTTTCAAGGCTCATATCTTTTGACCTTGACCTTTGGTGACCTTGGTACCTGAAGTTATTGCCCTTGATGAAATCTATCCAATGATGTATTCATGTTTGTGATCCGATGTATACTTCCGGTTTCATAGGCAATTGAAATTTGTGATTTTTTACTTTAAACAGCCCTGTCACGTGACCTAGCGTAAATACGTCACAAATGATTTAACAATCATATTATGCGTAAGTTGCTCTTTCCAATGATGTACGACAATATACACTTAAATTAAAATTGCACGATTTAAAATTTGAACATTTTGTGCAAATTTCCATTGTAACTGTGCGTGTTTTTTTCAAATTTCATTTCAATCGATCTGAAAATTTACAGATGGAAAGATATTTCGATTGCAATTCAAAATCTGTTTTCAAAAAATTGATACCACTTTCGGTTTTGACGTAATTAGCTTGTAAATTTGATATTTCAACTTCCGGAATTTTGAATATATTTGAAATTTGTTTTTTGCAATATTTAACATTATGGTATATCAACAATTTGAAATAAAAAAATTTAACCCGGAAGTTACAAATCGGCCGCCATATTGATATGACTAACTTTTGTAAAACTCAAAATGGCGCCTCGGGGTTATGAGCGGAATTCGTAACTTTGATATTTTTGGAAACTACAGTCGATTGCATTCAAAACATTTTTAATCGATTTTTGATCTTCTGTTTTGCCTTTCTTGCATTTCCGTTTTATTTTTTTCAGTAATTACCAAAACTTTCAAGACTCATACCTCGTGACCTTGAACTTTGGTGACATTGTGACCTGAACAAAAGTTTTTGCCCTCGATGAGATCTATCCGACTATGTATTCATATTTGTTGTCCGATCTAACTTCCGGTTTTGTAAGCAATTCAAATTTGCGATTTTTGACTTTACAAGTAACATCCAAGGTTTCGCTAGTTGTGCTAGCTTTCTTTGTCTAGAAATAATACAGACCCTTTTAAAAACAGTTTTTAAGTAATTCCAAAACTGTTACGCACTGCTCAGAACCATGCAAAGCCTATGGATCTAGTTTTTTTTCTTCAAATACTGGTCAGAGCACCCAGCAAAAACTGCTAATGTCACATATGCACTGATGCGATTTGCTTTTTTTTCTCGAAAAACTAAATTTTTTAAATGTTATTTGATGCATTTTTGTCTAACCGGAAATGGCGTAGGACAAAAAAGGGTTTTTTAGAATTTTCCATTTCACGGCTGTATTTTTCTTCCGATTTGACTCGGATTTTTTTCGGTCACTTCTTTAAACTAATGTCTACAATACGGCTTCTTCAAGCAATTGACAATTTTACTTTTGTTGATAACTTTTTTTAGTTTTAATTATAAAATTTTTTCAAATTCTACAATTTTAATTCGATGAATCTGAAAATAAAAATGCATATAGGCAATTCGATTGTGAATATAATGCTAATTTCAAAATTTCGATATCACTTCCGGTTTTGACGAAAATGGCTCTTAAATTTTAAGATTTCAACTTCAGGAATTTTGAAAATATTTGAATTTATTTTTCTGAAATATGATTGAAATGACATTTCAAAAACAATGAATTAAAAAAAATTGACCCGGAAGTAACAAATACGCTACCATATTGATATGACCAACTTTTGTAAAACTCAAAATGGGGCCTCAGGGTTATGGGCGGAATTCGTAATAGTAGTATTTTAGTACTTGACTTGATATATCCAATGAAATATCCATTTTCGTTGTCCGATGTTTACTTCCGGTTCTATTGCCATTTGAACTTTGCGATTTTTAACTTTAAACAGGTCTGTCACGTGACCCAACTAACATACGTCACAAACTCTTATATATTATTAGTGTGCTTATATTACTCTTTCCAGTGATATATAACACTTTATGTTTGAATGAAAATTGCGCGATTTAAAATTTGAAAATTTCGTGCAAAGTTTCATTGTAACTGTGCGTCTTTTTCAAATTTTATTTTGACCGTCCTGAAAACTTACAGGTAGATAGACATTTTGATTGCAAACTCAAATCTGTTTTCAAAATTTCGATAACACTTCCGGTTTTGACGTTATTCGCTTTTTAAATCTAAAATCTTACTTCCGGAATTTTGAAGATATATGATTTTTTTTTGTTTGCAATATATTTGAAATGGTGCTATATAAACAATCAATCAATGAAATTTGACCCAATTGTAATAGATCGGCCGCCATATTTATATGCCTAACTCTTGTAAAACTCAAAATGGGGTAATGAGCGGAATTCGTAATTGTAGTATTTTTGAACAGCTTAGTCGATTGCCCCAAAAAGTACGTGATTCGATTTTGATATTCGATGATGCTTTTTTGTTATTTCCGGTATATTGTATTTAATGTAATTGCCAAAATTTCAAAGAATTGTAACTCCTGACCTTGAACTTTTTTGACCTTGTGACCTTAACAAAGGTTATTGCCCTTGACCAGATCTACGTACTGATGTATCCATTTTAGTTGTCCGATGTTTACTTCCGGTTCTATGGCCATTTGAAATTTGCGATTTTAACTTTAAATACCTCTGTCACGTGACTTAACTTTCATACGTCACAAATTCTTATATATTCTTATTGTACCTAATCTATTCTTTTTAATGATATATAACACTTTATGTTTTAAAGAAAATTGCGCGATATAATATTTGGAAGTTTTGTGCAAAGTTCTATTGTCACTGTGCGTGTTTTTTTTTAAATTATATTTAAATGTTCTGTAAACTTGTAGGTAGCTAAGCATTTTGATTGGGAGCTCAAATCTATTTTCAAAATTTCGATATTACTACCGGTTTTGACGTTATTGGCTAATTAACTAAAATAATATGTTTGTTGTCTAAATGGTTAAATGATAGTGCTCTCCCTTCAACCTGTAATTAACTTGAGTTTTAGCGATACTAAACCAAAAAAGTAAAAACTATCGCCAAAACGCTAACGCATTTGATTAAATAACGCTTACAATTATCGCCAAAACAGTTGAAGGGAGAGAACTACTATTTTTATTGTTAATCTTTATTAAAGCTATCACGCTGTAACAAGACTAGAAAAAATGTTTCTAACTTTTTTAATATTAATATTTTCATAACCATTTGCTTAGTGCCTTGTGATTTATGAAAGATTTCCAGGATGACGCACTGCCCAGCGCCGTTTTGGTTCGGCTCTAGTTTATCTTTTTTTATATAATTTTCTATTTTATATTATTCACATTGTATATTGAAAATTATTATGGAGAGGGGTCATATAGGCTAAAGCCTGTTCCCTAATCCATTTAATTTATTAATAAAATATTGTTTATAAAAAAAAATACATAAACTGTACGTACGGGTTTTTAATGTTTCAAATGATTCATCAAACAGTATCAATTTGATTGCAAACTCAAATCTGTTTTCAAAATTTCGATAACACTTCCGGTTTTGACGTTATTCGCTTTTTAAATCTAAAATCTTACTTCCGGAATTTTGAAGATATATGATTTTTTTTTGTTTGCAATATATTTGAAATGGTGCTATATAAACAATCAATCAATGAAATTTGACCCAATTGTAATAGATCGGCCGCCATATTTATATGCCTAACTCTTGTAAAACTCAAAATGGGGTAATGAGCGGAATTCGTAATTGTAGTATTTTTGAACAGCTTAGTCGATTGCCCCAAAAAGTACGTGATTCGATTTTGATATTCGATGATGCTTTTTTGTTATTTCCGGTATATTGTATTTAATGTAATTGCCAAAATTTCAAAGAATTGTAACTCCTGACCTTGAACTTTTTTGACCTTGTGACCTTAACAAAGGTTATTGCCCTTGACCAGATCTACGTACTGATGTATCCATTTTAGTTGTCCGATGTTTACTTCCGGTTCTATGGCCATTTGAAATTTGCGATTTTAACTTTAAATACCTCTGTCACGTGACTTAACTTTCATACGTCACAAATTCTTATATATTCTTATTGTGCCTAATCTATTCTTTTTAATGATATATAACACTTTATGTTTTAAAGAAAATTGCGCGATATAATATTTGGAAGTTTTGTGCAAAGTTCTATTGTCACTGTGCGTGTTTTTTTTTAAATTTTATTTAAATGTTCTGTAAACTTGTAGGTAGCTAAGCATTTTGATTGGGAGCTCAAATCTATTTTCAAAATTTCGATATTACTACCGGTTTTGACGTTATTGGCTAATTAACTAAAATAATATGTTTGTTGTCTAAATGGTTAAATGATAGTGCTCTCCCTTCAACCTGTAATTAACTTGAGTTTTAGCGATACTAAACCAAAAAAGTAAAAACTATCGCCAAAACGCTAACGCATTTGATTAAATAACGCTTACAATTATCGCCAAAACAGTTGAAGGGAGAGAACTACTATTTTTATTGTTAATCTTTATTAAAGCTATCACGCTGTAACAAGACTAGAAAAAATGTTTCTAACTTTTTTAATATTAATATTTTCATAACCATTTGCTTAGTGCCTTGTGATTTATGAAAGATTTCCAGGATGACGCACTGCCCAGCGCCGTTTTGGTTCGGCTCTAGTTTATCTTTTTTTACATAATTTTCTATTTTATATTATTCACATTGTATATTGAAAATTATTATGGAGAGGGGTCATATAGGCTAAAGCCTGTTCCCTAATCCATTTAATTTATTAATAAAATATTGTTTATAAAAAAAAATACATAAACTGTACGTACGGGTTTTTAATGTTTCAAATGATTCATCAAACAGTATCTTGTGGGCTACAAGGCCGATGTCACAAACACTGACACAAATGAACATAAAACTTATTTGGGACTGACTGAAAACACATTTAAACAAAGATTTTACAACCATATACAGTCGTTTAAAAATCATAAATATGAAAATAGCACTGAACTCTCAAAGTATATTTGGCAAATCAAACAGAAACTAGAATCGTGAGACGATACTGGGCAGTGCGCATCCGGTTTCGTCTATGGATGAAAAGTGTCATTTCCAATCCATACATATAAATTGTTTATATTCGGGAGTGAAAAGTAGAATAACCAGTTCACGTTCGGTGAAAAATGGAATAACTAGCGTATGATCGGTAGTGAAAAGTCATCTGATTAAAAAGTCGTTGTTTTTATTTATGTACATTTTTATACATCATTGGAAGTAGAATAGTTAAAGAAAATTTATTAATATTTTTCATATGTAATATCATACATATGAAAGAAATGAAGTGAAATGAATGTAGTTTACGTCCTATTTTTTCTGCTCCTATATGGGCTAACTGAGGACGGGCAAACGCCATACAGTGTGCAATGAGGGAAATTTTGCCAGGACAGCGGCAGTAGTCTGCTCTTTTTTTTCGATTTCCAACTGTCGAGGGGTCTTTAACATGCACAGCCAATGACACCATGGTTTATTGTCCCATCCGAAGGACTAGGCGCTTTTTCCATGTCAGCCCCTCCGACGGGAATCAATCCTGGACGTTCAGGTTGGCGAGCAAGCGTCTTACTCACTGAGCTACCGCGGCCCCCTTCATATCATAACACCATTACTTGATGTGATATATAAATAACATCAGAATTCTGAGTGCTAACTTTCATAAAAAAATTCGCAGTTCAGCTCGTAATTTATCATTTTAATTTACTTAGCAAAATATTTATATTATTATTTTTTTAAAAAACTTTTTAATGGTCATCGTTTTTAGACATGCAGTTTTAAAAAAAAAATTTTAGAATGAATTTTCTTCTTTTGGCATCGGATCGTTATCTTCTATATTTAGATTTTATTTTTTCATTTTTACTTTACAAATGGAAATTGATAATAATATCAGACTAATGCAAAGTTTTCCTCATTGCGCACTGCATGGCGTTTGCCCGTCCTCAATATAGGTGCAGAAAAGCAAAGCAGGACGTAAAACACTATTCATTATATTTCATTTTTCAAAAATTGGAAATTTTTATAATACTTCCACTGTAATATATTTTTTCCGGGTCACATTACATTATTTATTTTTTTTATGATGACCATTTTTAACATAATGCAAACAAATATTTTCAAATATCTCCAAAACTAAGGAAGTTAAAATTGCAAGATTACAAGCAAATGACGTCAAAACCGGAAGTAATATAAAGATTCTAGAAATATTTTTTTGTTCAGAATCAAATTGTCTATCTACCTGTAAGTTTTTAGATCGATCGAAAAAATTTCAAAAAAACACGCACGGTTTCAATGGAATTTGACACAAAATTTGCAAGTTTTAAAAAGCGCAATTTTGATTCAAATATATTGTTTTATATGTCATTTGAAAGAGCACATTTAGCATAGTAAAAATGAAATAGAATTTTTGACGTATGTAAATTAGGTCACGTGACAGAGCTCTTTAAAGTTAAAAATTGCAATTTACAAATGGCGATAAAACCGGAAGTAAACATCAGAAATCGGAAATGAATATATCATCTGATAGATCTCGTCAAGGGCAATAATTTTTGTACAGGTCAAGAGGTCATCAAAGGTCAAGGTCACTAGATATGAGCCTTGAAAGTTTCGGTCATTACTGAAATTCTTGTTCCGGAAATATAAAGAAATTGAAATTTAAATTCAAAAATCTACAACCTACATTTTTTTTGCAATCGACTGCAGAAGTCGTAGATTTCAAAATTAAAAAAATCCGATTAACCCTCGGTTCTGAATTAAAATTTTAAGAAACATAGGTCAGTTCAAGATGGCGGCTGATCCCTTGCACCTGGATAAAATATCATCATTTTATTTTTTATGTATGACCAAATCTATGATAACACAAAAAAAATTTTTCAAATATCTTCAATATTCCGGAAGTTGAAATTGAAAGTTTAGAAGCAAATGACGTCAAAACCGGAAGTGATATCGAAACTTTGAAAATTGATTTTCTTTGGAAATTCATATGTCTATGTTATTGAAAGGTTTCAGATCGATCGAAATAAAATTGCAAAAGTTAAAAAAAATCCTTTCAAAAGTGCTCCAAAAGTCAGCTACAAAAGTCAAAATATGAATTTTTCAAAATTGCAATTTGTAGCTATTGGGTTAAACAAATGAACCAAAAAAGACCGATCACAATCTGTTGGAAAAATGAGTTGAAAATGGAAAAACCCTGAAATACGACTTTTTAATATACGTCATTTCCGGTCAGGCAAAAATGCGCTATTTTACATTTAAGCAACAACGAGCAGTTAATCATCGCAGGAAATGATGTCAAGTTATGTGTGGTATGTGCAGTTTTGGCTGGGGAGCGTGACCAGAAATAGACAAAAAAAAAAAAAAAAAAAATAGTCAATTGCAAACCAAAGCAGTGCGTTCGACAAATCGAACGCACTGCAAAAATAATAATTACAACATATCCTGGTTGATTGATAGCAGAGACAATGCTTACACAAATGTAGATGTAACTTGTGTCTTACCAAAAAGCTTTCCATTATAAATGCCCCTAAGCACACCTCTTTAAACAAACGTTCCGAACTTGTCTCGAGGGTAGACACGAGAATAAAATTTACTTGTTTAACTACAGACGCAGGCTGAAATAGATTAGTTCTCTGAAGATAGCACAACGTGAAACTCTGAGTAACTCAGTTTCAGGACATTTCAGGTTCTATTTTAATAATTTTTAAATATTTCTAAAACAAAATGTACATAAATAAAAATTGTTTCACCAGACGACTTTTCACTACCGAACATGCGCTGGTTATTCCACTTTTCACTACCAAATTTGAACTGGTTATTTTGAATGGCCCCTATTAATGCAAATAACCCAAATGGGAAACTGCGAATAAGAAAATCTCGATGGCAGACTGTTCGCAGTCAACTAATTATTGTATTTGCATAAAGATAAAAATAACCATCAGACTAGAAATAAATGATTATGTTACGCTGTTATTCTGAAGAATTTGCCTTCATGTAATTTATTTGAGGACATATTTTAAGGGATTGTAAAGAAGTTCTTTGAAATTTTGTATGTGTATCGGGGACACTCTATAGCATTAACGTACACCAAAATGTCTTGCAATATTAGTGCAAAAAAGTCAGTGTCTTGTATAACAATTCAAACAGATCAGAATAGAAACCATTAACTGGATAATTCGTTTACAGTTGATGTTTTGCAATACTCAATTCATTAGTAAAGAATATAGGATTCACACCAGTTATAGTTTTCTATAACAATTGGTAACCAATTCTAAGCGTCTGCAAACACAGAGGCAAATGAGACTGAAAAATAGTAAAGCAGTGGACCTTAAAAGAGAAGGACAATCGTGTGTTTCAAAAAGAGTAATGGTCTGCTTAGAGAGCACCCTCCACAACTATAGGTCAACATCATAAGATACAATCAGATCAATCTATTCTTTACGAAGTAAATTAGTCAAGATATACAGACGAAATTGAAGCCGATGTTAGATTGCATAACGGCTTCAATTGCGTATAGGGACGAAATTGATGAAGCTTTCAATTGTGCTTGTATATTACTTTTTCATACGTTCGTAACTATGGCG